>PVKM010008588.1:0-38601 GCA_004027735.1 Carollia perspicillata
ATCAGTAAAGCCTTGGCGATTAGATGTTCTACACCGGGAAGAACTGGTGGGTGGAAACTAAGGGTAGAATCAGGGTTTCAAACTTCCACGTTGGGAGGAAGGATGATACTTTATTTGCTCCACTCTAACTTGTCTTGCTTTTCTACAAGTAATGGGCTTCATGTCTCTCGTGGCATCCAGGACTCCCGATAGAGAGGTTAAAGGAGAGCAGGAATGAAGGCGGAGAGTGTGCCGGGAACTTCTGCTCAGGAAGTTATCTCTCGGGAGCCCAGTTCCTCCTTTTCTTGGAAGGCCACTGAAAATAAAGCTGGCGGGGTTGTGGCTCGCTCCTGTCCTTTCTGGGCATGGATTCAGCATGGCCTTCCCTTCATATCAGACTCCCCTGTGCCTTGGACACGTGCTTTCTCTTTCCAGCTGACGGTTTCAGCCCAGAAAAAACACAGTGGGGTGAGGAGCTTCCTCCTGGCTGAAAAAGAAATCACTCAATTCCCAGTCCACAAATGCTGGAAAATTCAATATTCAAGAGTGATGTGGTTGTTCACATTCTAGAGAAGTATTAATTGTATAAAGATGCCTAGTGTGTGAAAATATTTTATGTATGACTAACTGTTTTGCAAGGAATCCTGAAAGCTGTTAGTAGCAAATAGATGTCTTAAGAGCATCTTTGCATTAACATTGTAAATAGCTCAGGAATATATGTTGTATGTGAAGCAATATATATACGTGTACATACAATAAAATACTTACTGAGATTTTATATTTTGTGGTGAGAAGACAGGGAAAGGGTAGGGAGGACCAACCAGATGACGTCAGTCTCAAATTACGGTTGGAACATGGACTAAAACAGTGTTTTGGTTATGTTGATTTACTTGTCTGCAAAGTCTGATTTTGCCCACAACTTTTTAATGTAATCTAAAAGCCCAACATGACTATAATGGCATTGATACACGCATCTCAAAGTCTCTGTTAACTGCGGAACTGCAGCCCCTGCAAAACGCTCCTGGAGTCTCAAGGAGGATCTCATCTGTGCTCACATATTCTTTTGTTCTTTTTTTATCATTATTATTCATAACCAACAAAGGGTGGTGTCTCCCCACTAACCCTGCCACATTGGACCTTTGTGGGAATGTGGCTGCATGAGTAGTTCTATTTGCCACAGATTTCAAAGAGGCCAACAGGTTCATCTGTTCTTCCTCACCGAGCCAAAGCTAAGCCACATCTCTCAGTGCAATAGGAAAATGCTCTAACCCTTGGCCCTGGCTGGGGACTTCGTTGCCTGAGCCTTAAGGCTGAACAGCTTGTGCTCTAGGACCTGCAAAGTCCCTCATGAAAACATGGCTTTTGCTTTTTAACTGAAATTCATCTTTCCACAGGGGATCAGGTATAGTCAATGATCAGAACCGAGTTCTGGAGCCTGGTGCTTTCAATGCCCCCCGTCTCCCAGCTCTTCCTTTGCCTCATGCATATCGGGTCATCCCGACAGATCTGGGGCAGTGCTGTCCAAGAGCTGTAGCAATGGAAATGGGCTATGTCCCTGCTGTCCCAGACAGTAGCTACAGCTGGCCAGTGGAGACTTGAAAAGTGGCTGATGTGACTGAAAACTGAATTTTTCAATGTATTTAATTTTAATGAATTGAAATTTAAATAGCCACATATGGCTAGTGTTTACAGTTCTAGCCTTTTTTATCTTTGCAAAACTCTCTCCTCTTATATTCTCACGCTCATACTTCACTCCACTGCCAGTCATGCCATGTGTGTCGGCCACGTTGTCTTTTTCTTCTGTTTGTGCAGAACGAGCCTAGATTCCCTGTGGGCATGTTCCATAGTTCGTGTCTGAGCGAGTCTTAAGCTGAGCTGACCACCTCTGCTTCCCTTTTCCAGAAACCGAAAGGCCGCCCTACATTTGCAGAGCTGCTGCAGGTTCTCACAGAGATTGCGGAAACTTGGTGACTTGAGCACAGTCCCAACCCAGAGGATCGTGTTGCAAAGTTGTCCCAAAAGGACCTCCTGCATGGGGCCACTGATGGTGAATCCCTTCCTTCAGGGTTGCTGGCTCTTGGAAGCTTTGCCAACATCACAGGCTTTCCAAACTTTTTAAAATTTAAGCGTGCGTTTGAGAGGGACTTCGGAAGTCTATTTCTCTGTAACATTTTTCATGGCCCATATGTGAAGATGGAAAAAGGCTCCATGGCATTTATAAGAATAACCCTGAGAACCCCTGAGAGTCCATGGACACATCATTCTTTCAGGGCCGAGATACTGATTTCCTGAAGAGGAGGGACATTCTTGACCTCAGGCATCTGCGTGCAGAAGATGGAATTAAGTTCTGCCAGCTCCTGGAATGAGGAGCCTGCCCAGTGGGACCACATGCGTTTGAGCTGCACGGATCTTCGTAGAAGAGGCAGCTTTACAAACCACAGGAGTGTGGGCGTTCTGGACCTGTCTCGTGTAGTCTTCTCTTTGTTATTTAATATGTGGTTTTTGTACATATCTGATACTTTTGGAGACAATTTTTTGTATTCCAGTTGCAAACGCTGTTGTAGGAGGGAACCAAAGTTCTTCTTTGGATAGGTCCTAGTGACATTTCCATTTCCAGTAATGCCCATTGTTGTCAGGGTCCATTCAGAGCATGAATTTCAATTCTAAGGTGTTACACTGTGTCCCTGTGAAGTTGGATGAGCTAAAAAGCCTTATTTTGTCATAAAACGCACCCCCTACATCTTTCTAGAAGATGACTTGGTGTTTCCATGAGAACAACATGGAGGCAAAAACAAGAAAACCAAACGTTATGTTACAGCACCTTTATTTCTGAAATCCAGGGTTTCGAATTCAAGATGAAATAGACAGTATCATAATTCAATTTTAGTTTCTCAGGCACTGTTTGTAGGAATGATTGGAAATTGATCTTCATCACTCTGAGTGCCCCAAAAGCACTCTGGGAAGAAGGGCACGGCAGGAAGTGCAAGTGTCCTTGCCGTGAGGTCTAACCACTGGAGTCTGTCATTCACACACTATCCTTCCCGCGTCATGGTTCTGAGGGAATTTGTGCTGTAATTCTCTTTACAGTCTAGGTTGCTGGCTCTCGGAAGTCGTGATTTTCCAATCATTGCCCACTCTAAGAACGATATCTTTGAATGTCAATAGTACTCAATAAATGCGTGATGAAATAATGAACACCAGGTACCAGAAGAGCCTTGATAATTCAGGTGGTGGCCTCAGAAATGTTTGTCTGAGATACTAGGCTGTGTCTGAGATTATCACACCCCTTTTCCTTGTGGCTCCTGCTATGGGGAGGCAAGACAGGGGACCCCTATTACTAAGACTGTAGTTCAAGTAAAATAATTTGAAAGTCTAGCTCAAGAGGACATGTGACTATCAAGCAGGAAAAGCTGAGGGAGGAAAGATTAATGTTATAACAGGAAATAAAGTAGTAATAAAATGTGCAGTAAGGTGTCTTTCCCAGATTTTATTAAGTTTAGGAGAACTCAATCTCTGCCTCCAAAGAAAAAACCCCCAAACCCTGGAATGCTGAAACTGACTGTGGGGTACCTGCCGTCACTATCAGTGCAACACAGGGAGACAGTACAGAGCAGCTCAGAGACGGATTATTCTGGAGGTCATGTGGCAGCGGCTGGGACTTCTAAGAGTGTGTATTGATAGTGGTAGGTAAGTTCTATTCCTTTTAACACTCAGGGAAGCTTGAGATACCAAATTAAGAACAGGAATCATGTAGGTAACTGAGACTCAGATAATGTGTGGATTTGGAATGTCTATGGACAGAGATTCAGCATTCACTGTCTAGCAAAAGAAAAATTTTCCTTGAGAAGTAGTCACAAAACTCTTGGGGAGAACTATGTTTGTTGACCAATCTTCTGATTAGTCATTGATATGAACTCTCTGTGAGTAGCTTAACTAGTTTAGGATGAGATAGTGCAGTCATTTAATGGTTCTGCATAAGAAATGGACAGGAAGTTTGAAGGCTGGTTGCAGGTGAGAGCCCTAAACAGAAGACAGGAAGGCAAAGAAGACAGGGAAACTCGGAAAAACAGAACGAATTTGGAGGTCAAGCAGAAGAGATAATCAGTGTAGACAGCCATTTAACAATAATAGCCAAAGGAAACTTTTTCTTTAGTAAATTTGAAGTACAATACATGGTCTCACTACTGCACTGGTAACATTTCCAAGTGGCCATCAAACTCACAAGACACAATAGCATTTAATTAATCCAGCACTAAGTTTAGCCTTTTAGAAGGATTCAGGATAGTAAAAACAGCACACACAGCCCTTCGGTTCTGATGGAAGCCTGCCAGTTCTCCATGTGCAAAGATGCTCGGGCCCCTCCTCATCTGCCTAGGGAGAGTGTATGATTGCTGGTTGAAAGACTATGGTGTCTGGTATTCATCTCGATGCAAAGAAGCTCTTCCCTTAGTTTCCTACCTGCCATGTAGGCCTAAAGTTCACGGGCTTCCCAACCCATGTGCTGTCTCACAGATCAGTGGTTTCACAGAGTACAAAACACACAGCTGGCCCTGGTACCCAACATTCCAGATGTACCTCAACTTGGAACATATCCAAAGGACTGGTGCTGGATGAAGGCAAACCTAAAATCCTCTCAGACAGGTAAGTCTAGGTTTGGGAGAAAAACAGTCCAGACCTGCCATTGACCCTTTGCTCACATACACAAAATACACAAATCATGTGTATATAGCTTAATTTTCACAAAGTTAATACATCTGTATACCTACCACTAGATCAAGAAATGCAACATTCCAGAATTTCACAATCCATTCTCATTCCCTATTCAAGTTGTTAACCCAATAGCAATCAATATTCTGACTTCCAACACCATGGATTAGTATGGGCTATTTTTGAAATTTCTGTAATGGAATCCTATGGTATTGTCTTCTGTGCCTGGCTTCCTTCACTTAATGCTGGCTTCATGCATTCATGTGGTCTGTACTTAGTTATATTTCATTTATTCTCATCTCTATATAGTCTTCTACTATATAATTATACTACAGATGATCTATTCTACTCTTGATAGATATTTTTAAATTACTGTTATTCTATTACAGTTGTCCCAATATTTCCTCCTTTGCCCTCTTCCACCGATTCCACCCCTGACCGTACTCCCACAGTCATTCCCCACACCATTGTCCATGTCCATGGGTCATCCATACATGTTCTTTGACTGACCCTGTCCCCTTCTTTCCACCATTCCCTCCCTCATCCCTCCGTCCCGTCAGCTGTCAGTCTCTTCCATGTATCCATGTCTCTGGTTCTGTTTGCTTGTTAGTTTATTTTGTTCATTAGATTCCTCTTATAGGTGAGCTCATATGGTATTTGTCTTTTACCAATTGGCTTATTTCACCTAGCATAATAGTCTCCACTTCCAACCATGCTGCCAGAAAAGGTAGGAATTCCTTCTTTCTTTCTGCTGCATAGTATTCCATTGCATAAATGTACCATCGATTTTTTATTGTTATTTTAAAGATTTTATTTATTTATTTTTAGAGAGAAGGGAAGGGAAGGAGAAAGAGAGGGAGAGAAACATCAATGTGTGGTTGCCTCTTGCATGCCTCCTACTGGAGACCTGGCCAACAACCCAGGCATGTGCCCTGACTGGGAATTGAACTGGCAACCCTTTGATTTGCAGGCTGGCACTCAATCCACTGAGCCACACCAGCCAGGGCCATAGTTTTTTAATCCCTTCATCTACTGATAGGCATATAGTCTGTCTCTATCACTTGGTTATTGTAAATAGCACTGCTATGAACATAAAGGTACTTAAGTTGTTTCGAACTGGTGATTCTGGATTCTTAGGGTATATTCCCAGCAGTGGAATCACTGAGTCAAATGGCAGTTTCATTTTTAATTTTTTTTAGGAAATTCCATACTGTTTTCCACAGTGTCTGCACCAGTCTGTATTGCCACCAACAGTGTACTAGGGGTCCCATTCCTCCACATCCTTGCTAGCACTCATTGTTAGTTGATTTATAATGATGGTCATTCTGACAGGTGTGACGTGACGTCTCATTGCGGTTTTAATTTCTGTCTCTCTGATGGCTAGTGATGTTAAGCATCTTTTCATATGTCTATAGGCCTTCTGTATGTCCTCCTTGGAGAAGTGTCTATTTGGGTCCTTTGCCCATTTTTTAATTGAATTGTTTGCCTTCCTGGTGTTGAATCATATGAGTTCTTCATGTATTTTGGAGATTAAACCCTTGTCCAATGTATCATTGGCAAATATGTTTTCTCACATGGTAGGTTTCCTTTTCATTTTACTAATGTTTTCTTTAGCTGTGCAGAAGCTTTTTAATGTGATGCAGTCCCATTTGCTTATTTTTTCCTTTATTTCTTTTGCCTTAGGAGATATATCGACAAAAATATTGCTATGTGGGATATCTGATATTTTACTGCTTATGTTTTTCTCTAGCTTTTACAGTGTCACAAATTATATTTAAGTCTTTTATCCATTTTGAGTTTATTCTGGTGTATGGTGTAAATTGGTGGTCTAATTTCATTTTTTTGCTTGTACCAGTCCAGTTCTCCCAATACCATTTATTGAAGAGGCTATTTTTACTCCATTTCATGCTTGTATCCTCTTTGTCAAATATTAATTGACCATAGAGACATGGGTTTATTTCTGGGCTCTCTATTCTGTTCCATTGATTTATTTTTCTGTTCTTATGCCAGTACCAGACTGTTTTGATTACAATGGCCTTGTAGTATAGTTTGATATCAGGTATTGTGATCCTTCCTACTTTGTTCTTCTTTCTTAAGATTGCTGAGGCTACCTGGGTCTTTTTTGATTCCATATAAATTTTTGAAATAGTTGTTCTAGGTCTGTGAAATATGCCATTGTTGTTTTAATAGGCATTACACTTAATCTGTAGATTGCTTTGAGTAGTATGAACATTTTAATCCAATTTAATTGGAGTTAACTCTTCTAATTCATGAACATGGTATATGCTTCCATTTATTTGTATCTTCCTCAATTTGTTTCTTCAGTGTTCTACAGTTTTCCGAGTACAGGTCTTTTACATCCTTGGTTAAATTTATCCTAGGTACCTTTTTTTCTTGTTGCTATAGTAAATAGGATTTTTCCCCCTAGTTTCTCTTTCTGATAGTTTGCTGTTGGTGTACAAAAATGCCATTGATTTCTGAATATTGATTTTGTATCCTGCTATTTTGTCAAATTCACTTATTAGAGCAAGTAGTTTTTTGTTGGAGCCTGTAGGGTTGACTATGTACACTATCATGTCATCTGTGAATAATGACAGTTTTACTTCCTCCTTTCTAATTTGGATGCCTTTTATTTCTTTTTCTTGTCTGATCACTGTGGCTAGAACTTCCAGTACTATGTTTAATAAGAATGGTCTAAGTGGATACCTTTGTCTTATTCCTGATCTTCTTGATGGATATTTAAGTTGTTTCCAATTTTTGTCTATAGATTATGCTGCTATGAATATTTTTCTATATGTCTTGGTGAAAATATGTGTGTATTTCTGTTAGGTGTATCTAGGAGTGGAATTCCAGGGCGAAAAATTATGCATATGTTTAACTTTTATAAATAGTGCCAAAAAGTGTTCCTACATGGATATAACCAGGGACACAATTGGCAGCAGTGTCTGAGCATCCCAGTTGCTCCACATCTGCAACGACACTTGGAATTGTCTTGGCTGTTACAATGGCAAAGGGCTTTTATGGGCAAGGGTGTCTCGTATTCAATTTCAAGTTGCTTGTTCAGCTGTGCTGCAATATAATCTCTATCCCCCAGTCTTTGTTGCCAACATAGGAGTATGCTATATGCACAACCTAAAATAAATAATATTTGAGAAGATTGAAATGATTTGGGGCGATAAAAAGGAAAATATTAGAAATGTAATGCAGAGCAGAGAAGGGAGATTTGACAGAGTCAAGAACTTGAATCTGGATAAATTATAAAAGATGTGGGTTTTCCATCATATGTGGGATAGACACATTAACGTACACATACACACAGCCATTTGTATCTTTAATTTCTCTCCAAGGAGTGGAGGTCTTATTAAATGGAAGGCCTGATTTGAGGAGAAATTGATAGGTTTGTCCAAACATGGCTAGGGGTTGGCATTGGAGTTAGGTGCACTGGTTGATGTATAAGGAAAACAGAGAAAGGTGCGGGCAGGAAAGAAGCAGAGAAAATAGCAGAAGGGAAGACATTGCCTGTGGCACTAAAATTCTCGGGGAAGCAGGAATATCTGTCATCTTATATTGTCCCCGAGGTCCTAACACACCCTCATTACCTCCAGCTATTCAGTGAAGTCAACTTGCTCATAAATCCATATCTGAATGGATTTAATTGTAAGTGTAGGAAGTGTATAGTGTGTGTTTACATCTGGTTTACACAGTGCAGGGCAAAGACCATAGAAAACATACAGAAGGTTGAGAGGCAGAAAAAGCACAGAAGCCCTCTGAGAATCTGTCTAAATCCTGGAGAAAGGGTTCAGTTTTGTGTCAGTTTTGCAGTTGCTACACTGAGGATGGGGTGGAGGGAGTTACAGCCAATTTAACTTTATTTTTAGGATGAAAGAATCTTAGCTAACATCAGGACTACGGATACTTAACTGCCCAGCAACCTGGATAACTTAGAGAATCAAAGAGTTTATGTTTGTGTGATAGATAGCTGCATTAGTGAGAGAAGCCAAACATAAATGAGATGCAGAAGAGAATGTGTAGCAGGAGAACATCAGCCAACAATACAATGAAGCAAGAAAACCATAGATCAAAACCAGGGTGGAGAGCCATGTCCCTGAGCCATACCCTTTAGAACATCTTCTTCATCCAGACTCTAGATTTTCCAGATCCAGGGGATCTTCCTATAGTTCATGGTTTCTCAATCTCTGCACTAATGACATTTTGGGTTGAATAATTATTTGCTGTGGAAGGATGTGCTGTGCATTGTACGATATTTAGCAGCATCCTTGGCCTCCATTCACTTGATACAACAGCACGCCGCCTCCCTCCTGTGGTGACAACCAAAAATGTCTCTAGAACATTGACAAATGTCCCTTCTTGGGCAAAATCACCCTTGGCTGAAAACCACTGATCTAGTTACAAAAAGTGCTGGACCTGGGATCACGGAGATCCATGAAGCTGAATGGAAAAAAACCCATATCTTCATTTTTACTAACCTCTAACTAAAATTTAGCATTTCCTGTGATTTTAAATGTAGGCCAAACCAAAAAATGGTACCTATATTAGCTGTTTCTGTGACTTTGTCACAATGTGAGAAACGGTTATTTTCATATGCTGAGCAGTCAGGAGCTGAGAGGTCTTACAGCTTCCTTCATAGAGAATTTGCATTCACCGCTATTTCCAAGTCATGCTTCTTTAAAGACTGCTACTTAAACTCAATAAAAAAGACATATTATTCAGGCACAATTATTAAGTTTAAATACTATGGAAACCAGTATAATTGATTACCTTGTTAGTTCCGTGTATTTTTAGTTTATGCATATAAAAAATTATTCCAAGAAACACTATTAAGGCTTCACCAGACTTCCAAAGGGGTAACCTCTGTATTGAACAAAGTTTCTGAATCTCGAAAAGTCTCTGCTGGGCCACTCACAATATAAGATATTGATTAGCAGCTTATCAATACCTTAAGGGAAACCCCATAAGGATTTAATTATGGCCAGTCACGTGGGCTATTGTCCAGTGTGCATATCCATCCAGGCCCTTTGCACACTCCGAGCCATCTCCCTCCCTACTCTCTACTGTCAGGGCTGGCCCTTGGTTCTGGTTTACATGTCCTCTTGCTCACGTGCCCTTGTGTCCCTATAGTGAGACGCAGGATGTGATGAGCGGAAGCTCAGCTGCCCCCATGTTTGGCAGCAGATATAGAGACTGGATACTAACCAGACCCTCTTGCCTGGAGTCCAACTCCAAATGAATGTTTCAGCCTCTCTTTTCCTCCAGAGCTCCCATACCTGGCTAGTTGGAGGGAAAGAAAATCCAAGACTCAAATCTCGCTGGAGGCCAGGGTGGCTCCATTCCACTTCCAAACAGGGTGGCAAAAACAAACAAAACCAATTCAGACTGTCATTTTAGCTGTTGCCACTAGTGAGGGGCGGTGCTATTGGTATCTAGTAGGTGGAGGAGGCTAGTAATGCTGCTAAAGGTTCTACAATGCACAGCACATCTCCCACAACAAAGGATTATCCAGCCTGAAATGTCAATAGTGCCAAGTTGAATAGGGTGTTATTGACCATATGACTTTGAAGCCCAGGGTTGCAGAAATTCACAATATCCTAATTCCAGCCCCATGTCATGGTCCTCAGGCTGCCTCCGCTTCCTTCCCTCCCTACTCCCAGGTGGAAGTACCTGTTGTAAGCCCCAGCCTCACCTCGACACACCAGACCGTCCAGAGGGAGAAAACGTCTTTGTCCCAGCATTTCCACCGGTCCCACATTCTCTCACTGGATCGGGTCCACGTGCCTCCTTCTTCTGCATATGTATATGGTTTACTTTCTTAGCACCTCCAGGTCTTTGCTCAAATGTCACTCTCTTTGTGAGAGATTTCTCTGATCACCCTATTTAAAATGGTGCCCTCACCATGGACATTCTGTCTCCCTTTTCTGTATAACTCTGCTCTTAACACTATGAACAAATCGTGTATTTCTACTATTTATTTGGTCTATTGTCTGTCCCTTTCCTCCTGCAACTGTAAACATGTGTGAGGTCAGGTATTTTTGTCTGGTTTGTTCACTGCTGTATTGCTAGGTCCCAGAACAGGGCTTGACACAGAGGTAAGTGAAATTACTGTTCATAATAACCCAATGCAATGAAAGTAGTGGGTTTATCCAGAAGTTTCTTTTTTCCAGAGATGGTTGTTCAGTTGGTAAACAGTGCTCCTGTTGGCATTCTGGAGAACCCGTTGCTTCCCCATGTGATGGTGGACCATTTTTCCTCTGGTTGTGGTGTATAACCTCAGGTAGTCTTCAGTCCTTCTTTTTGGTAGAGATCGTAATTTTTCTAGAACACTTTGACTTACACATAATTTCCTGTATGTCCCTTTACCTATTTACATAGAGAAAAACACATTATGTTAGGGATTGACATCAGATTAATGGAAAAACTAGATATCTGAATAAATCTATAGAGAAATATAAATCCATATAGATAGATAGCTATTTAATAGAGAGAGTAGAGTATCCTTGTACCTACAGCAAGGATGGACATTTCCTCACACTTCTGCTGTTGTGTGTCAACCTGTGGCTACTTCATTTTGGTTTTAACCCTCCTGTTTTCCTCCTGCACTCCCACCTGATGGCAGGGCTGCAACAACTCAGTTTAACGCAGTCTCCTCACTTTAGTCCAGTGCAGAAGGAAAACATTTTCCACAGGTGAAGTGGGTAGTCTCTCAAATGTTTGTCTTTCCCTCTCTCTGTTCCTGCCAAACTGGCATGTGGGTATAGAAGGGAGAGGGGTGGCTTCATCCAGAGGTGATATTCAAAACATCTAACAGCTGGCACAGACACAGACCAATCAGAATGGATGTTGACTCCCAACGCAGGCTGTGACTATCAGCCCTGGCAAGGTGACCTTCAGGTGGTGACATGAATGGGAGGGCTGTTTGGATTAGAGAAGTGTCCCCTGGCAGCTCTGGTCATTTCAACATTTCTTATCAGCCTGGTTGCTGCTTGACCTGCTGGCATTTGCACACTAAGTTGGTGGCTGTGTGGGCTGGTCTCTCCTGATTTGGTCAGGGCACAGAGGCCCTTCCTGGCTGATGTGATCTTGTCCCAGCTCCTGCTGGCTCTGTAAGACCCCTTAGGCTCTTCTATTTGCCCCTTAGCCTCACCGGCTGGGGCAGTAGCAGAGGCTGCAGGTCACTCTGCCCCTTGAATCGTGGATGCCATATCAGTGCTTCTGGCTCTCCATTCAGCTTCTTTCGGAGTCCCGTCTTGAGCACATTTGGGAACTTCTGGGTCTTGTCCATACCACGTGGGAGTCCCGTCTTGAGCACATTTGGGAACTTCTGGGTCTTGTCCATACCACGTGGGGACTGAGAATAGCTGAGAAAGTTAAAACTCTGGAACTCCACACTTCTGTCTGCCCCTACTCCTCACCACTCTGCTTACTCATGCCATGATGCAGAGTTTATCTTACCATGGCGACTTTCCAGATTAGGGCAGCAGCTGCTTGTGAGGTAACTCCCTCCAGAAGTCTGAAATATGAATCAGAGCAACCCTCCCCTGGCCATTGGCAGTACCCTCCACCTGGTCCTCCTGTCTCAGTAGTACCTTCAGTCCACTTAATACCACTGTCCCACTTCCCACAAATCATTGGGCCAGAGGATGTTAGCTTTTCCTTTCCTTATCCTGCCCTGATCCTCGCACATTGGAGTAATCTGAGACCTTTTGGAAAATACTATTCTTCCCATTCTGCTTTAACTGCTCTGAGGGGGACCCAGGCATTGGTGGTTTTAAAACAAATTACCCCAAGTGATTCTCACCCAGAGCTGAGAAGATCTATTCTAGGCCAGTGGTTCTCAAACTTCACTGCTTATTAGAACCATCTAGGAAGCTTTCCAAAATCCCGATGTCAAGGCTGCACCCTACTCCACTTAAACGAGAATATCGAGGGCAGTGGTTTTTAGGGCTCCTTGGCTATTATGATGACTGCCAAGTATGAGAAGAAGTGTTCTTCTGGGCTAGTTCTTCTCAAACTTTAATATACATACAGTTGCCTATGGACTTTGTTAAAATATAGGTTCTGCTTCAGTAGGTCCATGTTGGGACCTCAGACTCTGCATTTCTAACAAACTTCCAGTTGATGTCAAAGGTGCAGGTCCCAGAAGACATTTATTGGGTTGGCTAAAATTTTCGTTTGCTTTCTTCTGTAAGATGGCACTTAGTTTTCTTTAACTTCATTTGAAACAATTTTGTTATGTTGTATTGTGACAATTGTCATATCAGCATGCATTTAAAACAAACATCAAAATTGGTGAATTTTTATGTAGCTATTTTAATATTAAAGATGAAGGAAAATATGCAACATTTTTGCATATTATGCTTTATTATTTCAAAAAAGCAACTGCAGCACACAAAAAAGACTTGTGCAGTGTATGGAGAAGGTGCTGTGACTGATCGAATGTGTCAAAAGTGGTTTGCGAAGTTTCATGCTGACGTTTTCTTGCTAGATGATGCTCCACAGTGGGGTAGACCAATTGAAATTGATAGTGCTCCAATTGGGACATTACTTGAGAACAATCAATGTTATACCACATGGGAGATAGCCAACATACTCAAAATATCCAAATCAATAAAGTTACTGGTGAAAATGAAAAATGTGTCTTTTTATTTTATGGAAAAAAACTAAATGGACTTTTTGGTCAACCTAATACATCCACTTCCCACCCCCAAGGCTTACCAGATTCAGAGAGGGGAATTGGCTTATGGGTTGGGGACGGTAGTGAAACGCGGTGCAAAATGGGGGTCCTCAAAAGTGTTCCCGCAGCCCATGGTTAGGGGTTGGGGCAGGGGTAGCAGTCATGTGGTTTGAAAGGGTGTAGAAGGTGTGCCCTGTCGGCTTTGAGGTCAGAAGTGAGTGGAAGCCATGCTGGCCGGGAGTCATGTTTCCACCGTGCAGCCGGGGTAGTGAGGAAGGAGCCACGAAGGAGGGGCATTCAGCCACGAGGTCTGAGAGGGGAAGCGGCAAGCAGCTCTGCAGTTTGTAGTGAAGTGGTCCGCCGTGAGTGCTGGTGTGTAAGGTGGAAGCCATGGCAGCTAGGAGCCAGGATTCTGCCATGCGGCCTGGGGGAGCGAGAAAGGCAGCCATGTGGGCTGCGGAAAGGGTGTGAGGACAGAGCCGAGGGAGCTCTGTGGGAACCTGCCTACCCAGGCACGGATTCACGGGAGATGCTTTGGAACTGAACCGTGACCAGGAATGTAGACTTCTGCTTCTCTGAAGGACGTACAGAGAAGTCATTCTCTTGGGATGTGTGCCTCCCTGGACTCCACCATGATCCCGTGTAACGCGGCACATGCTTCCCTGAACCACTACATGGAGGTTGAGGACAACGTACCCCAGATTCTGAAGGGGAGAGAGGCTGTGAGAGCATGGTGACTCTGAAGCCCACGAGTGTGCCTTCCAGAGGGGATGGAGGCCTGTTTGTGCAGCTGGCTTAAGAACAGAAAAGGATATGGGGAAGTTTTGGTTGTGTTTTTGGTTTGTAGTGTGATGGGGAGCAAGGGAAGTCTTGGGTCTCGTGGGAGAACAGGGCTCTGAGCAGGAGGGCTCCCGGTCACCCCCACTTCCCCGTCCCCTGACCCAAGGTTGGAATCCTGTGAATAAAAACCTCTTTCCTTCAACACTAATTGTTGGGCCATGAATGAAGGTGACACGGAGATGAGCCCCAGTTTGTTCAGTTACAGTATGTTAGAGATGTTATGCCCATTGTGTAAGGCAACAGACAACTTTCTATTAGGTACTGTGGCCTTGTTTTTCCCAAGTCCATCACTATCCTTCATTCTTCCTGTTATGAAAGGTTAAAACACTCAATTTTCTAGGTTCTGTTGCAGCAAGCATGCTCCCACAAGCACATTCGCATAATGAAATGCATGCAGAAGCGCCCAAGGAGAGCTTCCCTTCCCAAATAAAAAGCCATGTCTCACCAGAAGGAGAACTTTTTTGCCCCTTCCTGCCTTGGAACACAGCTTTGAGACATGAGGTTGGAGTGCCCACCTGTGACTCAGAGGAAACAGGTGTGAAGAGGAAGGCTCATAGATAGTTCGCCAGATAAAAATATAGGGTGTGCAGTTCAACATAAATTTCAGATAGATAATTAATTTTTTAGTGTAAGTGTTGTGGTCACCTCTCCTGTTGGGGCCATCCACAGAAGTGGATGGACTCCCATCCCACTTTTGGTCCTGGTGTGGAGACTGTTGACATCACACACATACCAAGAGGTATGAGAGATTAGTGACTCACCTCTTGAGTTCCTGAGGATATCCGGGAAGGCTCCCCAGCAAACCCAAAAAAGGCTTTGAGAGAGCAGGGTGGGGCGACTGCCTTGAGGTTTTGTGGTGACGAGGGGTGGGACTGGGCTGCGGGGGCTGCAGCTCTCTGTGTCTGAACTTATGTCTGGTACCAAGGACGAGAGCACCTGGCCTTTTTGATCCAGCTTGCTCAGGTGGGGGAAGAAGAAAAAGAGGGAGTGACAGGGCTTGAAAGCTGTCAGCAAACATCAAAAATGGAGTCAGTATGTTCCAAATATTCCATGGGACAGACTTCTGCTAAATTGATTTGTTCGAAATTCAGATTTAACTGGGTGTCTTGTGTTTTCCCCGTTGCTGTTAAAGCTGGCAATCCTCTCTACAGAGCAGAAAAAAGAGCGCGCCTGGGTCCCTCCTGGGATTGCTGAGCCTCCGCACCGGCTCTAAACTGCCCCCTTCCAAACTTCTTGCTGTCGGGGACAAATGAGGCCCTGTCTCTTTAAGCCACTATTAGTCAAACGTTCTATCACCTGAGGACACACCCATTCCTAAATGACGGACGCATCCCTGCTGACTCTCCTGTTGGCAACCTTTGTCCTCAACACAGATTACGTACCTTATTTCCAAGGTTGCTGAAATCTGCCCAGTCAACTAAAAACAACCACAACCATGGAATGTGTGCATGTTATATTTCCACAGTTTTTTTTAAAAACAACATTGAAGTCAGGATGTGACTTATAAACAGGTGGGGTCTTAGAATAGATATGTGGTTCTCAACCCTGCCTGCATATTAAAATCATCTGGGGAGCTTTTAACAAATAGTTGCCTGTATCCAACCTTCAGCTACTGTATTTAACTGGTCCAGGGTGGGGCCTAGGCCTGGTAATTTCAAGAAACCTCCTTAGGTGAAAGTCATGTGCAGCCAGGGCCAAAAATCGTTGGACTAGATAAAATCCTTTATGTGTCTATAGACATGGTTCTCTGGGTCCAGGCTCCTTGTGAAGTTCATTAAAAGGCGGAACAAAGGGAGATGGATGGTCCCTCGGCGCCTGATGACTAACAGCTTTCCCTCGCTGACTCACCACATGCTTTACTAGCCTGTCTGCCGTTTCGCCATCTCAGCGCCCGCATGGCTGTGGCATCAGAGCTAGGGAGAGCAGAGGAAGTACAGTGCCTTTTCACAAAGCACCAGGAACCTGGAGGCAGGGAACCTGCAGCTTCTCCTCACTTGAGTTTAGTACTCGCAGGTAGATGTCTGGAGGAGATATTAAAGGTGCCCTGAAACTGGTAGGATCTTTTCTGTGTATCTCGTGGGATGGGGATGCGAAGGCACACTACATGCCTTGGTTTGTTATTTTCTGACATCTGCTGCTTGAATGGGGGAAATGAACGTCGGCGAGTGGACTTCTGACTTGGAAGTAAGCTCATTTTCTTGTCTGCTTGGTAACAAAATTGAACGTGTTTCTGCTCAGCTACATATTTTACATCTCGCCCTTTATGTCTCGTTCATGATTCTGAAGTTGTGGCCGTTTAGGGACCACGGACACATGGATGAGCCTGGTGGAAGTGGTCACCTTCACTCCGTTGGTCTGTGACCTATGCTGACGTTGTTTGAGCAGATCCCTCGCTCCCGTCCTGGGCACCTGCTTCACCCGGGCCCAGCTGCTCCACACTGTGCAGCTACACAAATAATACAACCTCGATCTTGTTTGACCAGTTCCTCCACACTTTTATTTTTCCTTTTGCTGTGGGCTAATCTTCAATCAGCAGGCACCTCCCCATAAGACGTGGAATTGATGTGTGTAATCTGAACTGCATCAAATTCCTCAAGTCCTTTTGATTCTAGACCAGTCTGGTGTGCACAGGAAACCATCCCAGTGCCACAGCTGTTGGTCCTTTCTGCCCACATAAACGCGACCTGGCGGCTGCTGTTCCCTTTGTTGAGGAGCCTGTCTGTCTCCGTGCTTGCAGAAAAGACTGCCTCACAGCATTACTGATGTTTATACCCTGCAATCCCAAAAACAGGCTCACAAAACTGGTGGAAAACTTTGCTCTTTTTTCTATGCATGCAAGATTATTTAGAAGAAATTTAGTTCACGTGAGGGAACCAGAGTAAGTAAAACTCAGTTCTACCCACAAAAATTTACTTTCTGTCTGTTTTCACCAAGGGTGGTCCATTGACACAGACTTCCACTTCCTGGAGTCAAGGAGAAGAGAGATCTCTTTTATTCAAATATATTTTCTTTAAAACTCTTCTAGTCAAATGCTGAAATGTTAACAGTGAAAACAAAGGCGAACTCTGATTGAGAGACAGGGAGACCTGAGCCTGAGGGCTATTTTGCTCATTCCTGGTCTATGAAACACCCTGCTTCCTTGGGGTTAGGCTACGAGATATCCTTGAGTTTATTTCCTGTATGCTTGTCAGGCATGGTTAACTCCAGGAGAAGCCACATATCATTACCCAGGATTTATCCTGGGGGAGATCTAGAGGTTGCCTCTGTAGAAACGAAACAAAATCAGAGCCCTGTGTTCAGTTCCTCCGGTCGGTGAGTGCCTGTGGAAGGCATTCACAGAGCAGTCTACAAACTTTGGGGCCAGGCTGAGTCATGTGCGGTTCACTGGCAGTCAGGAGTTGCTGGCTGGGTCACAGAAGGCAGAAAGTGGGAGGGGATTGTGGGAACATGGTACTCAGGATGGTTTTTCTCTCTCCACTACCAACCTTGTTCATCTGCTTCCACTCCCTGTCAAGTAGTTGCTGGGGCTACACAGGACTGGGTGGGAGGGAGGCCCACGTGGTCTCATGAGTAAAAACTGGTGTGAGGCCTTGTCTTCCGAGGGCTAGATAAGCTCCCGAGGCTGGCGGGGCGTGGTCTGCGGACTCCTCCCCACTCTCGGCCCTGGCCACAAGGAAATTCTACATATAAAAACTAAAATGCCTTCTAACTCAAAGGTTTCCTCCTACACTAAACGTGTTGATAGGGATTCAGATGTCCCTCAAGAAGAAAGGATTTCATGATTTGTAATTGAAGTGGGAAAAGGGTGGCTCAGGTAATCAGCTCTCTCAAAAGGCCTTTTTTAATTTAATTTTGTTTTGTTTTGCAATCAATTGAAGCTTTCAGTTCTGAAAAATATGTGGCTTGTTGTTATAAAATTGAAGACTCTTTGTGACCTCAGCTCACCTCTTAGAGGCTTTCTGTGCACTGCAGCCCAGGGTGCCAAGAAGTTTGGTACCCACCAACACGGCTTGCCGGTGAGAATCATTGCTCTAACCCTGCTGGGACAGGCGTGCTCTTTCCAAGCCCTCCTTAGACAGGCCCACCTTCCATGGAGTTAGTTGGGGGCGTTGAGGGGCTTGGATTTTGGTTCTCATTCTGGCCCGGGGTAACTAACTATGTGATTTAGGGAACTGTATGTTATCTTTGTTTCTGCATTTATAAAATGGTGGGAAGGAGGGGGCATGGGACACAGGTGTGAAACATGCCTTTTAGGATAATGCATTTCCATGGAACACCTGAAAGAGTTGTTCTCATGCATGAGTCCAAATCAAATCTGGGAAAATGGACGAAGTCGTGGTGATGTGGTCTATGTATGAAGTGAAGCTTTAGTTACACGGGGGCCAGAAGGCAATTTGCATAGGGTTTGCAAATGTAAATTCTGATGTAATGCAATGCTACCAAATATTTTTATAATACTTTCTTTTCCTCTTAAATCTCTTGACTGAGGGGGATTTTCATTACACTGATTGCTTTGAGCTCCTACCTTATTCAATGAAATTACTGAAAAATAAGAGAGTTTCTCTTATTTTTTATTCTGGTGTCAAGTCAGTTATACAGGAGATAGTTTGGTGGAGAGTGGTCTTCTGATGCAGACCCTGGCCCACTGAGTCCATGTGTTGTGGATGTGATTACAAATTCACACGGACCGCAGAAGTCCTGTGGAGAAAAAGGGATGGCACGGCCACTCTCTGAGTGAGAGAGAGGGCCCCGACCCCTGCCTGAATGGGCTTTTATTGCTTTTCTGGGCACATTACATTTACTATACACAGGTTTGCTTTAGGTGGTTGCCTTTTACAGATAACAAAGGAGGGGATGTTGCTAATCACATCAGAGAAGAAGGATATTTGCAAATGCAAAGGGAAAGGTGGTTGAACTGATTACACCCATGCTTGGGAGGTTTAGCATAGATTTTAGGAAGTTACTTTAAAGATACGCAGTAAACATTTGCTGCCTCAATTCACGAGGAGGGAGTTTTAGCAAAAGCAAGCCTCAAAGCAGCCTAGGTACAATGCAGGCCTGATTCTCCACGGGAGAACCGATCTGTGGGCATTTGTCCTGTGTGCTGACCTCGATCCCTGACGGTTAGCCAATCCCAGGGGCTGTGCTACATTCCTCACGCCATGTGGAACGATTCCCTACAGTCTTCTAAAAAACAGATTTTAATTTCAAGGAAACTGATAAAGCAAAATTAACCCAAGTGCAGATTTTTTTAAAACCTTGAAACCCCATTTTTATATCTCAAAACTAAGTGGGGATCTTTTTGCCATTACATAAACTTAACTTCAACATACTAAAAACTGAACTGCAACAAGCATAATTAAAACATATTATTTTACTGAAAATAAAAAATATACAGAAACATTAATTTAAAATTTATAAACTTTTAAAAATGAACAGTATTTATAAACATTTGAAAAATAGAAAACTTCATGACCATAGAGTTTACCCAAAATACATGAGAACATTTCACATATATTTATATAAATTACTTTTCCACAAAATTTTGTTGGAATGGGAAGATTGCACTTAGTTCAGTTTTATTAAGAAGAATAAAATAGAAGGGAGGTGGGGAGGACTGGGGGGTGGGCTGGGATGGGAGTGAAAGACAGAAAACTGTACTTGAACAACAATTAAAATAAAAAACTTAAAAAAAGAAGAAAATATTTCTGTTGGAATCACGTTGTCAGTACAATGTGTCGGGATAGTATAACGTTGGCATTCATTCTCACCTGTATTACTTAAAATTAGCTACTGTACACAAATTGAAAAAAGATGAAGAATGTAGTATGAAATTGGCAACTAATGGTCCTTACCTATCTAGTAATAAGACTAAGAATTAAGATGTTGATTTGAAGAGAATAAACTTTATTAAATGCCTCATGTGTCAGGCATGATGTGGGGTGCTTTCCATGTATTTGATTTAGTGCACTTAAAATAAAAGTGTTATTTTCACACTGCTAAATCTAAAGGATTCATGAACATTCTGCAATCTGCACTAAAAAAAAAATCATTAACCACTGACCTAAGAATAAAATTACAAGTCAAAAAAATAAAGTGAAACTATTACGTTTACAGAATTAGAAAAAGGTTTCGATCTTTCAGTTTGGCCGTGTGAGGACAATTTTGTAATCCTTAATGACACATATACAGGTATTCACATAATTAACCCTCAGATCTCATCTATGTGAGATAAAGAGAGTGTATATATTAAAATATATACATATGTGAAACTACCAGTTAAGACTAACATGGTTGGTCTGAAAATATCCAGCATTTTATTCCTCCTTTGACAATATTTATGCTCAAATTTTGGTTTTTCAATGTATATGCCCTCTGGGGATTTTTAGAGTATTTCAAGTATTTCATTGTTTCTCAATGTATTTCAACTCATTAAATTTTTCTCAGTCTTTCTCCTGGGCATATGTGTCAACACCAGTCTATTTTCTAAGCTGAGGCACACATGGTTCTTGTGTGCCAAGAACCTTCAACCTGAACACAATACACCAAGGGCAATGCTTCGTGACAGGTGACATTTAAGAAATATTTAACACGAAAATTCACAGCCTCAGGTTGGATGCCATGAATTTCCTCACAAGAAGGCATCCTGGAGGCACCAATAAAGTTTTCAATAGAAAAAAGTAAAAACTTTAAAAGAATTTCTACATTTTTTTTTAAATACCACCTTTTTCTACAAATGTGTGTTCATAGCTTATTTATCTGATATACAGTTAAAGTGAAACAGCAGTCAACAGAGGAAACACACACTTGACCTGAGGTATCGACCCATGTACCTTCCACGGGTTATCAATTTTCAAAAATTTAGAATGCATCACATTGCACTCAATGCTAAACTGTGCGGGCGACTAGAACAGCATGTTAGGGCTTGGCAGTCATCTCAGGTCTTCACTGTGAAATCCGTCCCAGTCCAGTGGAACTGGGGAGCTCGACAGCCGGGCTGATAGAATTCTGAACAACAGCCTCTACTGTTATTACCCAGCACAGACTTGAGCTAGGTAACAAACAAATGAAACTAATAACATTCGATGTTAGAACAGAAAAATCCAGTGAACCAGAAGGGTTTTTGTTTTTTCAATGTCACAATTTTTTTGGTTAGGATTGTTGTTTTGTTCTGAGAGAAATACGTTTAGTCTAGAAGATAGCTAATTTTTCCTTTTCTGTTAAATCAATGAGTGATGAGAGATCTGTCCATAAACATTAAAGTCCACCAAAAGTGTTATTCTTGCCACACATTTGGAGACAGGAACATTTTAAGTAAGTGTTAATACCGAAAATTTTTTCCTTATAGTAATCCCTGAGGTCTTAATACTTTGTTTTGTAGGAAGTCAACTCCCCTTCTTATTCTTCCAAAAACATTTCTCAATAAAATGTATAGAACGTATGGACAGGGTAAAATTCCACAGATAAAGACAATCTACCACTTATTGTAGTAGGACATGTATATTATCAAAAAGGTTTGTAACTAATTATAATTTCCTTAACGAGCTTGAAAGTGCAAAGTTTCAAAAGAACAATTATGATAAATTCGGTTTTTCACAAAGATCTTTCGAGTTGTTTCCAAACTGTGGAAAACCCACCCTATGGGAATTAAACAGGTTAGAAGAATTTAAGTGTACAATATGATCCTAAAATAATGTAGCAATTACTTTACAAAAATCTCTACATCAATAAGGAAATAGCCTTTGGGATAGTAGTTAAAATAAAGGCACAAAATAAATACAGGGGATTCTAAAACTGAATTCACTTGGACTTCTCCAGAAGCTCAATTTTATCTTATGTTGCTCAGGTTTGAATTAAAAGAACTCCTGAACACAATCACTTGTGTTTGTTTTTGTAAAAATAAAAATAAATTATTTCACTTACGTAAGGTATAAAACATTTCCCTCCTCAATTCTTCCCCTTTCTAAGTTGGTAATAATTGTCTGTGATACGTCAATAAATGACAATTCCACTTCATCAGCTCTTCATGGACATACGTGTCACTGCAGTACGACACCCAAGAGGAAGACATCCAGAGCAGGCTTCATTTTTCCTCTAACACCCTCCCCTTTAGCTGTCTCGTTTGTGGAAAGGGGGAAAGAGCATCAGCAATCTCACACCTCAGTTTTAATAGTTTAAAACTATGACTCATCAGAGAATGATGGACACTCTCTCTGCTTATCAGCACACAGTTCAGTTTTACCTAGAACTTACCGTGAGACTAAGAATAGCAGTCAGAGAAATGAAGAGCCACCTGGCAGGACCACGTACACTGTGACCAGAAGAAAGAGATTATTCTGAGACTCATCCAAATCAGGTATTCCTTCTCCGCTCCAAGTGTCTCTTATTGGTTCAAGTTCAGGGTCTGTAGCGACTTTGATCATTCGTTAGTCCTGCTAAACAAGGTAATGTCATCCTCATATCCTGAGTTTGAACAGTCTATATTCTCTAGTAAGACATATTTGTCTTCATTGCCACTCAGAGAGAGCACTTCTTTCCGAGTAGTGGATGTCAGGTCACTCCAGGTAATGTTGGTGTTTTTAAAAGCATGTAGAAGGAAGATGCCATTGATAATGGTGAAAAATCCACTCAGGGTCCCGATGATATCCCCAGCCTTCATGCCGTACCATTCTTGGAATAAGATGGCGGAGCAAGTTACTACCATGGACGTAAAGAACACATAGTAAATGGGAGTCACGAGAGATGTATTAAAAGTGTCCAGTGCCTTGTTGAGATAGTTAATCTGTGTCGTCACTGAAAGCACAAGTACAGCCAGCAAAACAAAGACCAGGGGATGCTTATACACTGGTTTCCATTCCAATAGTTCCTTAATGGCAATTCCCAGGCCCTTGACAGAAGAAACTGAAAATGCTCCAATCAATGAACAGATTGAAATGTAGACCAGGATGTTGGTCTGTCCTTTCTTGGGAGCCACGATCAAAATCAGCACCAAGGCAATCACAGTAATGATCACAGCAAAAGAAATGAATCCTGTTAGGAAGAGAACAGAATTAGACTTCAGCCCTGGCTGGTATGGCTCAGTGGATTGAGTGCCGGCCTGTGAACCAAAGGGTTGCTGGTTCGATTCCCAGTCAGGGCACATGCCTGGGTTGCAGGCCAGATCCCCAGTATGGTTCACACAAGGGGCAACCACACATTAATGTTTCTCTCCTTCTCTTTCTCCCTCCCTTCCCCTTTCTCTAAAGAAATAAAAAAATTAAAAAAAAAGAACTAGACTTCAGAAAATGCTCAGAGGATCATGTCTTTGTGACATCTTATTAGTCATGAGTTTAGAAGAATAGGTGTTTTAGATAGAGAAGCGAGATTAAATTTTTAAAAAGCAACAATACTTTACTGCACAGCTCTCGATATTTTAAAAAGGACTTCCCCAAAATGTCATTTGAATCTCACAGAGAACACTATGTAGTATGGCAAATATTGTCTGATTGATTTTTTATTTTCAGAGGGAGAGAGTGGCCAAATTTGGGTTGGAGCATAAGTCTTTTGCCTCTTCTCTCCCCACCTCTTCCTCTCATTATGGAGAGGGGACACAGGGACACAAAAGTAAGCTGTGACACCATTTCAGAAGACTTGTAATACTCGGCGAAACCTCAGTCACAACCCATGACTCGGCTTGTAGGAAGCCGACTGCAATATTATTACAATTCATTTGGTGAAGAGAGAAAGTGGAGCAGAATTGGAGTGTTTTTTTTTTGATGGAATCACAGACCTGGGTCTCTCAGTTTCATTTCCATTTCATGCAAAGAAGCGACTTCCTCCTCTTGTGGGGCATGGATAACCATCACAGTTGATCCCAACATACTTAGTATGCAGCCTATTTTCCCATGAATGTTCAAGTGCTCATTTAAAAAATAGGAGGACAACACTGCACTGTTGGGAGAAGAAAAATAAATCACTCTTGTTCAATTACCTTTTGATTCCATTGCATCTCAGAAGGCACACGGTGGCCCGTGCAGCTCTGTCTCCCAAGCAACTGATCTGTATATGCCACGTGACCCTGAAAGCCCTGATTAGTTTTAAAACGGAGAAATGATGCTCAATCAAATCTGCATAATTGCTTTTATATCTGAAGAGTTAAAATAGACACTCTATGTCCCTCTAAACTTCCCATGACCTTCTAAAGAGAACCCACTCAACCCATTTTCAATTTTCCCATCTTTCCCATCTTATTGGCGTGATATATTTAGAATTCATGCACACATGACAACTTCAAAGAAAGCTATATGCTTAAAGAATTACTCAGCTCAGGGCTGATATTTAGCTAGTTCACGTAAGTATAATCATATGGGTGGGAAAAATATCGAAATATTTCCCTACCAACTGCCACTGCCCTGATACTTTCACCTGCCCAATCTACTTTGGTTGCCATGATCTCAGGTAGTTCCACATTGGCACCACCATAGGCACCAGACTATGCCATCCTGATGCTTCACCATTACATATGCTGTGGCTCCTAAGCACCCCCAATGCCCTGGTATTACCTATTTGCACCAAAGACTGGCCAATTACTAGGTGCTTTCTAAGAGTCACCCTTGTGTGGCCACTTGTGAAGTCTGCAGCCTCAAGGAAAACACTGCTACTACTAATGGCTGTCATTCATAGTGTTGACAATGTTCTAGTGCTTTATGTGTATCGACTCACTGAATTCTCAAAACAATCCTACAAAGAACCGGAAAAGGAGTTGGTAGGCACTGTCATAATCTTTCTACTAAAGGTTGATAATGAATGGAGATGAAAAGAAAAAGAAAACAAACAAGTTGCTTAGTTACAAAATAAGTGTTCATGGGCACATTGAACACACTCATTAGGGATCATAATAAAAACCAATGCATAACTATTAGACCCACATTCTATGAATGGGAAAATTATTCCTTTTGCTAGTACTTAAAGAAGTGAAGAGACCTCCAAACAGAAGTAACCGGAAGACAATGCAAGACTTTTAGCCAGAGATGAAATTTAACCAAACACTATGCTTTTTAAAAGTATTACCACAGACTCCGGTCAAGGTGGAGGCATAGGCAGACGTGCTTCGCCTCCTCACACAACCACAAGAAGAATTACAACTAACCTCAAAATTAGTAATGCCCAGAACTGCTAGAAAATTGAACTGTATGGAACTGACAATTGAGGGATTGAACTGACAATGAGGGATTCAAAGAAGCCACATTCATCCAGATGGGTAGGAGGGCCGAGACATGGAGATGGAGTGGAGAAGTGAGGAGATGTGGTGTGGTGTGGAGAGGCAGAGGGGGCAGTGGGACAGGTGGTCCGACATCCATGTCTCCACATGTGGCAGATAGGAATAGGAAGGGATACCTTGGGAGCGAATGATACTGGCCCCAGGCCAGACTGCACATCCCAGGTTTACAGTGCCGGGAAGATAAAGCTCCAGAACTTCTGTCTGTAAAAACCAGTAGGCGTTGGGTCAGTGGAAGAAACTGCTGGTTTCTCAGGCGAGTCCACTTAAAGGGCCCACAGGGACTTAGAATGTATGTAAACCCACCCACTCTGACATTCACCACCAGGGCAACAGTTGGAAGGATGCCAGTCGCATACGGGAAGTGGGTAAAATGACTGGAAATGGAGTGAATGTTAGGCAAGCCTCCAGAAGCCAGGCAGCTACATTGTCCCCTCTCCAGGCCCTCCCCCACACAGAGCCACAAAGCCTGTGAAGTGGGTTGCCCCACCTTGGCCAATACCTAAGGCTCTGCCCCATATAACTTAACAGGTGCACTAAGACAGGGGGGTCAAGGCAGCTCTACCTAAGACACAGAAACAACCACAGCGAGGCTGCCAAACTGAGGAGACAAAGAAATACGGCTCAAATGAAAGAACAGAGCAAAACCTCAGAAAAAGAACTAAATGAAATCGAGATAGCCAACCTATCAGATGCAGAGTTCAAAACAGTGGTTATTAGGATGCTCAAAGAACTCACTGAGTATGGCAACAACATAAGGGAAGAAATTACACTAAGTCAAATAAAGAACAATCCACAAGGAATCAACAGTGAAGGGAAGGAAACTGGGGTTCAAATCAATGATTTGGAACATAAGAAAGAAATAAATATTCACTCAGGATGGAATGAAGAAATAAGAATTCAAAAAACAAGGACAGTATAAAAGACTCTGGGACATCTCCAAATGTTCCAAGATCCGAATCATAGGGATGCTAGAATGAGAAGAGGAAGAGCAATAATTGAAAACTTATTTGAAAAAATAATGAAAGAAAACTTCCCTAATTTGGTGAAGGAAATAGACATACAAGTCCAGGAAACACAGAGTCTCAAAGAAGATGGATGCAAAGAGGACCACACCAAAACACATCATAATTGGAATACAAAAGGTTAAAGATAGAGAGAATCTTAAAAGCAGGGAGAGAAAAGCAGAGCATTATCTACAAAGGAGTTCCCATAAGACTATCAACTGATTTCTCAAAAGAAACTTTGCAGGCAGGAAGGCACTGGCAAGAAGAATTGAAAGTGATTAAAAGCAAGGGCCTACAGCCTAGATTACTCTAGCAAAGCCATCATTTAGAATGGAAGGGCAGATACAGTGCTTCCCAGACAAGGTAAAGCTAAAGGAGTTCATCATCACCAAACCAGTATTACATGAAATATTAAAGGGACTTATTCAAGAAAACGAAGAAGGTCAAAACTATGAACATTAAAATGACAAACTCACAGCTATCAACAACTGAATCTAAAACAAAACAAAAACAAAAACAACCTAAGCAAACAACTACAGCAGAAACAGAATCATAGGTATGGAGTTCATTTGGAGGGTTATCAGCTAAGAGGGGGAAGGAGGAGAACAGGGGGAAAGGTGCAGAGATTAAAAAGCATAATTTGTAAGGACAAAATAGACAGGAGGCGGTTAAGAACAGTAAAGGAAATGGAGAAGCCAAAGAACTTATATGCAAGACCTATGGATATGCACTGAGGGGCAGGGATTGCTGGAAGGAAGGGGGTACCAGGTGGCAGGGAGCAAAGGCAAAAAATTGGGACAACTGTAATAGCATAATCAATAAAATATACCTAAAAATAAATAAAGTCTAGTAATAGCCATGGTCATTAACCACTATGGCAATCTGATTAGGTGAGAAAGCAAAAAATCTGCTGTTGAATCATCACAAATATAACACATAAGTACTTTATGTTGGCAGAAAACCAGGCTCACTCTCTTAGAGGTTTTCTAAATAACAATAGGCAATCTATTTCATGTTTCTACTCTGATTTATTGGGTAGTGTTCACAAATTATTTTGCAATTTTTAAATTTTGTTTTGAGATATGCTTAGCACTACATTTCCTGTGGAGTGAAATTTATCATGGTTTTAAAATCTCTGTAGATCCCAAGCTCTTTCTTGCTCACGTACCTTATGAGAACACTCAGCGCGCCCAGCGGGGTGACCAAGGTGGCAGGTGCAAAAGCATAAGCTGCAAAGTTCGCAGCCTCTCCTGCTCCCACTGGAAAGCAAGCAGCAGTATTACTACAAAATATGGACTTATTTGTCAGTACAAGAAAGCAGATGACAGATGCAAACCAGTAGACTTTTAGCCCAACGACACTGATAGATTGAACAAGAGGGAATAATTAACTTTTTTTTATAGAGGAAAGGGGAGATGGGCATTAGGGATGTAGATAAACTGTAATTACCTGGTCATACAAGCTCAACTTTCACATAAAGTTTTTAGTTACTTCAGTACCAGAAACATACATGGTCACTCTGATGAAATCTAGTAGAGGTAGCTTTGGAGGAAGCAGAGAATGATTCTCTTTGCTCAAGAATACTTACTGTTATGCAAATTAACAACAACAACAAAAAACCTTGTAAAATTGGAGTGCTTTGTAGAGATCTACTGCCCAGGCAGGGGACAGCCACAGTCACCCACCAAGGGCCCATGTGGTCAGGCATCAGCTGCAGATGACCTACAAGCAGGTAACACTACCTTAGTAGCTCAAGGAGAGCCAAACAGCTGTTTTAAAGTCATAACAATGTGCTCCAGCAATCCCCATCTTATCTGAGGAACTCAAAACTTCCATGAGATACTGTGATGCAAATAGCTTCTGGAGGGAGAGAAAATTCCTCCAAGAGCTGGGCCCTTGAATTGAGGCCAAATTATTCTCACGGGTTACAATTGAACACTTGCCCACAGAATGTAGTATTTCACGCTGGCAAACTATGCCAAACAAACTTATTGTAGAGAAAGTTCCAGAACAGATAGAAGACACCAGGAAGCTTTTTCTTTTTCCCTCTGTCTGCTATGCCCAAGCCCCACACTCCCAGCCAAAACGACAGGAGTACTTAGCTTTAGAAAAACATTGTAAGACAAAAACAGTTAGGAGACTGCTCTGTAAAAAGAGCAATGGCTGTTTTTTTAGAGTATTAAGCATTCTTGAACACTTTATAGATGGTTTTTATCTTTATAGATGGCTTTCCAGGAAAATATTGATTTCATAATTAAAGCACTGGATGTTTGTCACTAGATAGAAATCTCTAATGCGAAGACATGCTTTTTCTCTTCAGTACTGGCATAAACTTCGTACATGATGAGAATAAAATTCTAAATGTAGCCGTATGATATTCTCCTTATATTTTCATTCTCTTACGTGGGTAGAGGATGGGAAGACTCAAGAGAAAAGAGAAAAGAATCATCTAAATATCTATCTGGAATCTTCCCACTACAGCCCTTGTCAACTTTTCTTCAAATGAAGTAAGAAAACAGGTGTGCAAACACCTTAGAACCAGAAAGGGCTGTACAAATTTAAATTATTTTCATTCCTTGTCTTTTTAGATTCCATCCTTTGTGAAATAATTCCTGTTCGTTCTTATAACAGGACCTCACAGATACTGCAATGGTGTGGGGAAATAAGTGGCAGTTTTAAGACTTCTGGCTACCGAGGGAGATGACTAGCAAGTGGCGTGAATTACAATTTATGAGGTCCTTTCTTTGGAAGCTTTAGGTTTTTTAAGAAAGTTGAGAGGAGTTGGGAGGGAGATAGAAATCTGCAGAGGGGCCTGAGGGAGACAAGTGCCTGCTGTTTGGACATCGCCTTGGCACTGGGGACGCTTTCCCCTCCTACGGAGCCCCACTTAATGCTCAGAGCAAGCCTAGGAGGAAGGGGCGTGCTGACCACCCTCATCGTCTCTTTATGTCAGTTATTTTCAACCTTCTTCATCTCGTGGCACACATGAACTAATTACTAAAATTTGGCAGCACACCAAAAAATATGTATTTTTTGCCAATCTGACCAAAAAAAGGTATAATTTTGATTCATTCACAGTGGATGGATATTGTTGTGTTGGCTGTAGTCATTTCTTATTTGACAGTCCAAGGAAAAAGAGGTCAGTGCCTCTAACTAAATAGTCAGGTATTGCAGGTTTTAAAAATTCTTGCAGCACAGTAGAGTGCCATGGCACACTGGCTGGACATCCCTGTTTCATTTGCTCAGCGCTAAGCAGCCAGAGGGAACTTTAATTTATCCATGCTTTGGTCCTGGCCAGGAAATTGTACCTGTTCCTTAGACAATGTACCCGTTCCTTAGAAAACACGCAGCTAGAAAAGTCCCAGATTCTAATTCAGAGCTGGGAAAATGTGAGGGGAAACCATTTTCTCCCCTTGTTATGGAGAATATAATAAGAGAAGAAGTTTGTGATAAAATACAATATTTCAAATGTTAACTTTTTCCTTTGCAGTCCAAGACAGTATTGAGAACATGGGGGTGGGAGAAGGAGTGTAAAACTTAATTCTAAATACATATGACATTTTATATGTAAGACAGTATGTTATACCTGCAAAAAAAGTTTTAGGACTTAAATGCCATCCTTACTAGGAAGCTAAATTAATCAATTTTGAACAATTCCATGCAATTTATCATTTTAAAAATCAACACTATTCTTAGTGTTAGGACTTACTTGAGAGTAATCCTGCCCACCAGAGCCATTCCTTGAGGTAAGAATGTCCACCTTGACCTAGGAAAATGATAAAAATTTAAATTAAATTATAAAGTGAAGGAGGAAGGTTTGGAGAATTGATTTGTAGGTACTGGAATATGGTTGGAAAAGGCACGCATTAAGGTCAAGTAAGTATATGTAGTCTTTTAACTTATTTACTTGGCCATTTCCAAAGATCTTCTAACACTTCCTATTATATTTAAAATTTTTTTTACCTATGTCATTTCCTTTTTAGTTTAGGTGTTTAGTTAAAGGTGTTTCTATATAGATATTTTTTATTTTTTTGGTCAATCCAGGTAATCTCTTCCTTTACATAGAATATAGTTTCTTCCTTTATCTTTACGCTTAGAAAGGCCTTCTTTTAGTTTTCTTTTCTCTTTTTTTAAAGATTTCATTTTAACTGTAAACTATGTAGAATTTGTTTGGATGAATGGTATAAAGTAGCTCTTTTATATTTTTCCCCTCTAAATTTTGACAATTTTCTTAATACTTTTGATTGAATAATAAATCCTTTCTCCAGTGAATTAAAGTGACATTTAAAAAATCATACATTAAATTATTGTGTGTACTTGGGCCCCCTTATACATTTTTAGTTATCTTTTATTATTTTTATCTATCCTTTTAATGCCAGTACCAAGCTGCTTTAATTAGGATAGCATTATAGGATGCTTTATTTTCTGATAATGCAAATCTCCACTCAATAGTCGTCTTATAAACCTGTTTGCACAATTTGTAGTCATTTATTTTTCCACATGAACCTTAGGGTAATACATAGGTCTGTTATAATGTTATTCTTGATAAGAATGAATATGAAATTCATGGTTAATGAAGGGTAGTAAAGCAGAGCTAGTCAGCATGTGAAATGTCAGTATCCATAGCAACCGAATTCTATTGCTATCCATTTGATTTAACAGATATTTACTGGGTGGCAAACACTATGCCAGAGAAGACTCCTGCTCTTGTGAGTTTACTATCAATAAACAAGTAAACCTGTTGATAAGTAAATAAACAATAAATATGCAATGATAAATTATTCTAGGTGCAATGAAGGACACCATTAGTGCTATGACAGAGAATGACAGAGCACGCTGGTGTGGGAGACCTTTCCAGAGAATGGCCCAGGAAGGCCTTTCTGGGGTGATGACATTTAAGCTGAGATCTCAAGGATGAGTCAGCCAAATGAAGGGAAGGAAGAAAGCGCTCCAGGCCAAGGGGAAAGACCTTGAGGTGGGAAAGAACTCTGTATATTCCAGGAACCAGAGGAACGCAGGTGACTGGGAGCGTAGCAGAGACGAGGCTGGGGAGGCGGCAAGGGCTGATTCATGCGGGCGGTCAGAGGCTGATTCATGCGGGCGGTCAGAGGCTGTGGGGGGATGTTGGACTGTATTCTGAATGCAAAGAAAAGCCACTGATGTGTTTCAAGTAGAGTAGCATGACCTGATTTTGACTCCTGAAACTGCAGAATAAAGCTATGAAAAGAAGAACCCATACTACACTTGAAACCTCTTGAAGCAAGAATTTTAGACTCTGTAAGGGAGACACAGCTGGCTCAAACCTGGAAACTGCTGAGAAAAGAACTGCTAAGATTGGAGATAGAAGCTACAATAAATGACGACAGTAAAATATTATTAATGTAGCATTATGATCTTACAGGTGGATTATTTCTGCAGTTAGAAATGTGAATTTGTTAGCTGCATTCATTTCTTACCAGCTCTAGTAACACCCTTGTTGGCCAGTTGCAAAAGGCCCTTCTTTTTCAATATGAAGCTGGAGCCAATAAAAATACTGGAACTTACTGCCAGTACCAGGCCCACATAAAGACTGTATTTGTTTTCTACATTTGCAGAAATGCTCAAGTTGGAATTCAGGTCCCTGTAGAGGACAGGAGCAGCCAGCAGCTGTGACACATTTGTGATCTCACACCACGCCTGGGAGGAGTTTGGACAGACCAAGGACAGCACGTAGCCTGGAAAAAAAGAGAGAAGGAAATGTCAACAAACAGAGAGGAGATGCGTTCAGGTTTACTCCCCTTCTGCAAGAAAAAGAAACCTGAGTGGATGGTCCCGAAACACCATTTTTTTGTTGCATGAACGGAAGTGCTCAGCAGGTAGTACGTAGACCTGTGGATATGTTCAGTTTGGCTCACACAGGATCTTAAATTTTTTTTAATATTTTTTTCACATATTTTATTTCTTTTTTTTAGAGAGAGGGGAAGGGAAGGAGAAAGAAAGGGAGAGAAACATCAATGTGTGGTTGCCTCTCACATGGCCCCCACTGGGGACCTGGCCCGCAACCCAGGCATATGCCCTGACCGGGAATCGAACCGTGATCTTTTGGTTCACAGCCCACGCTCAATCCACTGAGCTACACCAGCCAGGGCTTAAGTTTTTTTTTTAAATTTGTTTAGTTGTTATCATCTAAATATGAGAGATTGCGCATGAAAGTCTGGGTTTCTCTTATAAATTGGAAAATCTTGTTGATACTTGGTTTTAGAAAAACAGTAACCTACTCCAGCAAAGGTAGCTGTTTAGACCTGGCTTACACTCAGAAATTCATCACAGTCCCCCCCCCCCACATCCATGTCACTCCATATTATCATCCTGTCTCCTGGAAAGCAGTATCTGTGACATCTGAATGTCATAGCAACTCCATTGGTTTAGAAATCACCATGTTACAGGAAATGTATCTAATGCATTTGGTGATGTATGAATTATGCACTTCAGAAAATGTATTTTAAAGATTTCATTTTCTGCCCTGGCTGGTGTGGCTCACTGGATTGAGCGCTGGCCTGTGAACCAGAAGGTCACTGGTTTGATTCACAGTCAGGGCACAGGTCTGGGTTGCAGGCGAGGTCCCCCATTTGGGGGCATATGAGAAGTAACCACACACTGATGTTTCTCTCCATCTCTTTCTCCCTCATTTCCATTCTCTAAAAATAAATAAATAAAATCTTTTAAAAAATATTTCATTTTCTGTACCACTTTGCCTGAAGAGAATGATTTTTCAAGTCTATGTAATCCACCTTCTCCTAAGTAAAATAGAATCTAAGAGAAAAATGAATTAACTGCCAGCAGGCTTTTTTTAAGGATAGGATTCAAATACGTATGTAATCTATTGAACCAGACCCATGATTAAATAAGTACCTTGGAATTTTGAGGCTAAATACTAAAATGGAAAATCAAAATATTTTACACTATATTACAAACTTTTTAAATCTGTTCTCCACTTAAAAAGCTGTCAACAGGTAACATTGTGACTAGATTTTCAGACTGTCTTCTCAACTTTTTTTCCTTCTAAGGCCATATTTTCCCATTATAAATTACCATAAATAAAAAAGGGCAAAGAAAAATCAATCACATATAATTTTAAAATTCAATAATAAAATCAGTTTTACATCTCAAAAAATCTTAAGAAGGCATAACTAAAACAAAACAAAACAACAAAATCAGTTTGATCAAATGATGACAAAACTTTAATTGGACGGATACCTCCCCAGCAAAACATTATGAAGTCATCTGAATTTTGCCACATACAAAGTGAAGAAACAACCATAGAGTGTACATCTAGAAAAGGTAAATGAGTGAATTTAAGCTTTTCATGATTAGTATTTCATTTATCTCTGCAACTTGAAAATCAATCAACTTTGATTCAGAGATACAGGATAAATTCTGAGACAAAACTTCTAAGTATTCTGAGGAGAATTATATCATTTCAAGGATAGTCTATATCTCCGACAGATTTTCAGTCAAGTTATTTTAGTAAGAATTGCAGTAAGTTTTAAAAGAAGCTATCCCTTAGCAATCTTGTTCTGGGCACTGTTCATTTCATTCAAACCCCAAAAATGGAAAGCAGTTTTTAATGGTTAGAATTTCGATTGGTTTAACTCTTGAGGAAACATGTGGCTTGACTTCCCAGTGAATTCCACGGCTGCATTGCTGTCGTCTGCTATGCAGTTAACCATTCCAAAACTTCATCTCCGAAAACAGTGTGGGTGGATCCCATTCCAGTGGAACAATATTCTTTTTAAGCTGTTGACATAGCAAAATGTTTCCAACATTTTAGGAGGTGTGGGAGCAGAGGGTGATAAGGGAGAGCAAGTAATCTCTGGGGCATTCTGCGAGTTCTCACTGTAAGTGGCAGATATCGATGCTGCGTGTTTTATGGCAGGAGAAATATTAAAAATCTGGTGTAGTTACTGACCTTAGAACTAAAATTATTTTATGTTTTGGGTGTTTGTTAAGGAGAGAGCCGGCCTACAGCAGATGGGACCGAAGGAGGGAGTGAATGGTGAGGTGGTGGGTGTGGAGTGTAGGGCAGCAGGGGTGTTTGGGCAGGGACTTCACAGTGTTTCAGAGGAATTAGGGAGATCTCCAAATCAGAAGTGTTTTTTTAAGATTTGTGTGAGCAAAGTAACTATACAGGGAACTGAATCCAAACTGTAATCAACACAGAAAGAGAAAATCTATTATATTCATTATTTTTCATGTTAATAGATACCGTCTGTCATCCTCTGAAGTGACAACTGATTTATACGTCTGCCAGCAAGGAGCATACATGACTTCTTTCATGATTTTGTTATTTATTTTTCTAAATATTGATTAATTGATATTTAGGAAGTATGTGTCAGTTATAAAGAAAAACAATTCAATAGACACCAAGAAATCAGCCACCCAATTTAAGAAATAAAACAGTACCCCTCAGAGGTAATGACCATCCTGATTTTCTGCTGAACATTCTCTTGCTTAAAAAAATCCCCTACATGATTGTATCTTCAAGTAATAAAGTGTTTAGTTTTAACAGGTTTTGCACATATAAAAATATGATTATAGAGTATGCATTCTTTGGTGACTTGTTTTTGAGATTTATTGATGTAGATGCATATGGCTGTAGGTTTTGTTTTTTCCCTACTATTCTATAGAATCTCACTTATGACTATCTGATAATTAATTTTTGTTTTATTGTTGATGAACATTTGGGTAATTTATACAGTTTTTGCTTTTATAAATAGTACTGATAATTTCTCAAATATGTCAAACCATATATAATTAATATCTGACAATTTTTGATGTTACAAAAATAGCAGTTTCATATGTCTCAACTTAATATGTATCTTCTATGTAGAGGTGTGAAAATTGACTTACACACAATTTAAAAAGAATGTTACAATTCCTATAGGAGTATATGACTTTCCCCTTAAGTTCCAATACTATCTATATTGATTGACGGGCAGGTTGAGTAATCACTCTGGGCTTCCATTTCATTAACTCTAAAATAAGGGAGTTGGACTTGATTCTGAAGATGCCTTCTACAGTTTGGTGGTTTGACTGTAAGCTGTCTTGGTTCCCAGGGTAATTTATTGATGATCCTGGCTGCTCATAAATATTGCTGATGGACCAACTCTAAACTCACAGGCACTTGTAGTTGGAAGACATTTTAAAGAAACTGATGCCAGGATCTTAGGTGACTTTCCAAAGTTGTGTAACTGCCCAAACCAAGGCCAAGTAACCCAATTCCCCAGCTAGTGTTTTTTCTATTTTTGTAAAGTAAAACCATAAAGTACAAACAAAACCAGATAAAAATTATTATTAATGCTTATACAAAGATAAAGTCCTTTGAATAATTTGTTCCAGTACAATTTGCTTACAGAGATAAATTTAAATTGTTCAGTTTATTATATGAAGTAGAATAATCAGTTTCTAAAAAGTCAGTGATTGCACAAAACTACATTTTTAATCATTGCAAGATATTTTTAGTTTGAGGAAATCATTGTTTCACTATCTGTTCTATGGGTTAGCTTAAATTCAGCAAATATTCACTCCCTTATCCTCACGATGTAGACTGAGTATCCTTGCCCTGATGTCAAGATAGAATTGTGCTGGTGGCTAATGGGACACAAGCAGAGGTAATATGTGGAGAGGGTCCAGATTTGCTCATCTTTTTGGGTTTATTCTCTTGAACTTCTGCATTTATCAGGAATAGAACTACCCTGAGGAACTGCTGCCCCTTCAGCCTGAGTCCCAGAATAAAAATACATGGAGCAGATCTGACCTCATCCCACTGTGACAGTAGTTAGTCAGTTATGAACAAACGAAGGGAGCAAATGGAATAAGATATTAAGCCTGATTAATTAGGAAGGAGCAGCTTCACAGACACTCCAAAGGGACGTAATCCCTGAGTAGGCAGGAAAGACAGGCTTCCAAATTTACCCAAGGAACACCCAGCCATTTTCCCCAGATTAACTGGGGGTGGGAGGTGAAGGGAGGATAAACAACAAAAGGGAAATTTCTCTGCTGAGGCATGTGCAGTAGAAGAAGCCAGATGACACAGCAAAACTATAAGGCATGCACAGTAGGAGCAAAAATGGCCACCATATAGGGGAGGAGGCTAGCCTGGGAGAAAGACCAGAGAGGATCAGGGCAAAAAACTCCAAAAAATCCAAGAAAACCTAATTATATTTCCTTGTCTAAGCCCAAGAAAATATAATTTAAAAAAGGCCCCTTTCAGTAGCATCTGTGTTCGCGCTCTCTCTCTTCAGCAGCCACATGGGCCAAAGTGGAGCATCCATTGCGGGCCAGATGGGAAGGGACACTGTGCTGGACACTACTGGAGCCTCAGGTGCCAGGCTGATGGTGCAGCGGCTCTGGGTCCTGGCCCTCCTCCTGGGCTTGGGGGAGATGACAGTGGGCCTGTGGCCCCAGAGGCTGGACTTCTTCCACAACAAGAGGCAGCTGAGCCACTTACCTGGTCGTGGATGAGACACTGGGCATGGTGTACCTGGGGGCAGTTCTTTGTTTTCACTCTAGTAAATCTTGCCACTATCCTCAAATCCTCCTATGTGCATATCCCTGAAATGCATTTCCTGTGATAACATGGAAGATTCCCATTTTCTCCAGCAACACCACAAAAAGAAGCTAAATTCAGCTGGACATGTAACCACATGCAGAGATACCTGGGTGAATCCTGTTTATATTAGCCAACCATCAGCTTAACTACAGGCGCATAAGTAGGAATATACAGGGTGGGGCAAAAGGAGGTTTATAGTTGTGAATATGTGACAGTTTATTATTATATTATTATTTATTAATTATTATATTATTTTCCACACAAACAACTGTTAAACCTACTTTTGCCCGGCCCTATATGATTATTGTTTTAGCCACTGAGTTTTCAGTTTTGTGTTATGTAGCAATAGTTGACTGATATACCTGCCCATTCATATTAGCAAAGGAAAGAATGAGTGAAATCTCTTTGTGTCCCTAACTTTATTCTGCAGATATCAACCAGTGTGAATCAGATTATGTCACTTCCCTGCCTAATTCCACCCCCTCCCCCCACCATGCTATTTTATTGCAATTGTAATACAATCTAAACTCCCAATCCCGGACTTTCTCTAAAACTTTGCATGGTTTGAATCTTGCACACCGCTGACATTATATTGTATTACTCTGTTTAATGCTTTCTCCCATTCTCTGAAACAACACTAGTTGTTTTTTCACTCATTGATTCAACAAATATTTACTGAGTATTATCTGTCAGGCATTTTCTAGAAGCTGGGGACACAACAGTGAATGAAAGAACATTCATACTCTCTTATAATCATTCTAATGAGGGGAAATAAGATAGACAAGTCAACTAATACTATATAATATGTTGAGTATCGTGGAAAGCAGTAAAAGCAACATAAAGAAATACTTTTAAAAATGTTATATGGAAAACCTCTCTGCCATGTGCTTAAAGGGGTTGGAGGAACTGCAGCCAGCCAGGCTGGCCAGCTGGGGTGAGAGATCAAGTTGAAGCACAGCAAGGGACAAGATCAGGGGAAATTAGCCTTTAAATAAGTAGGTCCAATCTTGTCATTTTGCGTTCCCAACTTCTAGAATGGTTTCCCTTCTCATTAGGAAAAAAACCCAAAATTCTCACCACAGTTTATAAGGGTCTATCAGCTATCTGTACAACTTCATTCCCTACTATGTTTTTTTAGTTCCTTTCACAGGCTAGGTTCCTTCTCACCTTAAAGCTTTAAGTAACCTTTACTTAGCCTAAGTAGTGAAGTAGTGACTGGCATAGCTAGTTCCTCCTTGTCACTAAGCACTCTCTCAGAATGCTACCTCTGCCTTTCCAATCTAAAGGATCTTCTCAGTCAAGTTCCATCATATCACCCTATTTACCACTGCCAAACAAATGTCTTACAGTTTAATTATGGCTTTATATATAACAGCATTGCATATCTGTATGGCTATTTCATTAATTCATTCAACAAAATAGTTGTTGAACACCTACCATGCAAGGCACTATGGTAGGTATTCATTTATTCAACGCTTAGCAAATTCTCACTGAGTACTTCCTGGGTGCCATGCCCTGTTCCAGGAACCAG
>PVKM010008589.1:0-38590 GCA_004027735.1 Carollia perspicillata
AAAGATTTTATTTATTTATCTTTAGAGGGGAAGGGAAGGAGAGAGGGAGAGAAATATCAGTGTATGGTTGCCTCTCCTGCATCCCTTGCTGGGAACTGGCCTGCAACCCAGGCATGTGCCCTGACTGGGAATCGAACCGCGATTGTTTGGTTCACAGGCCCGCGCTCAATCCACTGAGCTATGCCAGCCAGGGCCCACATTGTATTTAGTTGTCCTGTCGTCTTGATTTCCTGCAGTCTATGACAGTTCTTTAGTCTTTTTCCTTTCAATACACAGTTAAAGAATACTGGTCAGTATTTTGTCACATATCCCTTAGTTTTATTTTGTTTCAAATTTCTTATGATTAGACTAAGATTATGACTTATTGAGAAGAATACAACAGAAGTATATGCCCTTCTCAATGTATCCTATCAAGGGATACATGATGATCATTGTGTTATCATTGGTCAGTCCTGATCATCCCCTGAAGATGGTGTCTGCTGGGTTATTTCATTGTAAAGTTACTCCTTCCCTTTGTAATAAATAGATACCTTGGGAGAGATACTTTGAATGTATGCAAGTATGCTTTCCCTTAAACTTAAAACCGTCATCTTGCAACGGAGCTTGTCTGCAACAGTTATATATATGATATTCTGTTGGTGATTTTCTATTTCCCTCATTTCCTCTGTGTTTATTAATTGAACTTCTTTTGTAAGGGAGAGCTGTCCATCTTCCCTCTTATTTACTTATTCAACTATTTACTTGTATCAGTATGGATTCATAGGTATTATGGGTTATAATGTACTAATATTTTTATTGGTTTTGTTGGTCAAAGTTTTCTAGCTTAGGCATTGGAGAGCTTTGCAGTTGGCATCTGTGTTTTATGAAATGCTCCTATCTTTTTTTGAGCACTTCCTTACTTTACAGTACTACAAGGTACTTTCCAAGTAGCCCTGGTTCTTTTTTTTTTTTTTTTTTTAAGATTTTATTTATTTATTTTTTTAGAGAGAGGTGAAAGGGAGAAAGAGAGGGAGAGGAACATAGATCAGTTGCCACTTGCACGCCCCCAACTGGGGACCTGTCCCACAACCCAGGTACGTGCCCTGACCGGGAATTGAACTGGTGACTTGTCAGTCCATAGGCCAGTGCTCAATCCACCGAGCCACACCAGCCAGGGAGCCCTTCAATATTTTTATTGACGAATGATATTTAGAAATCTGGGTCTGGGTGCTATGTATGTTCATTGCTACTGTAGTTTCATAGTATATAGGCTCTCTCAGTAGACAGGAGTAGAAAAGTATATGTATACTCACCCATATACATGTAAATCTATATATTAATTTCTCTATTTACTTACCTGCACACGTGTAAAAAGTCATGAATTCAATAGTGATGCTTCCAATTCTAATTCAATACCGGTTTCTTCTAGCTTCCCCCCTTTTCTTATTTTTAACTCCCCCCCCGTCTCTAATTATCTACAATGTATTTACTTAGTTGTTAAACAATAATATACATATAAAGTTGTACTACAGCATTTATAAAAATGTAGAAATTCCTAGGAAATTAGCACATTAAAATTCATGTGCTCTAAGTCAGATAGGGAAATAAATTACTGAAAGAATTAGAGCTTTGGTGGATATAAGGACAAGACACTGATAATATTTTGAGTCTAAAGTACTTTAAAAAATTTCTAAAACAAATCTAGTTTGTTGCAGAGAAATTAGAAAATTCAATTGAGTAAAAAGAAGACTACCTAGACAATTCAAAATTAATATTTTGGTGTATATTCTTCTAGTTTGCTTATCTATATATTTATTTATAATAAACAAATACTTTATATATTAAAAAATAGAAATCCATAAAGTATTGTTTTATAATTCACTTTTTATTTAACTGTGTTGTGAACATAATTTTTAAAAAAGATTTTATTTATTTTTAGAGAGAGTAGAGGGGAGGGAGGAAGAGAAATACTGATGTGTGCGAGAAACATCTTTGGGTTACCTCTCCCATGTGCCCACCTGGGGATCAGGCCTGCAACCCAGGCATGCGCCCTGACTGGGATTTGAACTAGCAACATTTCACCTTGTGGAATGACACCCAATCAATAGCCACACTGGTCAGGGCTGCACATCGTTTTCTAAAATAAAATTTAAAATACTGCTTTAAGTAATGGGTATCATCGTTATATTTTAACTATGTAGCCATACTTAGATCTGTGTATTAGAGAACTCTGGGGATAGTGTTTGAAAGATTAGAAGGGGAAGGAACTGTAGGTAAGAGGATATTTGTGAATCTATTGTGATACTTCATTTATCAACCTTTATACTGAATAAGGGTCTTTTAAAAATAAAATTATATTTAACTGCCTATAAATTAAGCACTAATTTAAAACTCTTTAAAACGAATAGCAGAATATTAATGCAGGGTAATATAATGGTTCTGTTAGCTGATTCGGCTCTTATTTATATTTTAATTAAACTGATTATACTCTAATTCTGGTTTCAGATAACAAAGATGTTAAATGCAAAACCAGAGGATGTTTGTGTTAAATCACCACTGTCCAAACTCAGAAGCTCAGAACGGTGGGATTTCCCTTCACAGGGGGTATATAAAAATTTACTTCTTTTAAGTATATAGTATTATTTGGTATGTTTAAAATATTGCAGTAAAACTAATTTTTCCTTTTCTTCTATGTCCTTTTCTGGCATGTGTTGTTATTTGTAGGTTTCAAATTAGTTTTTCAAGTGTGTTAGTATTTCAGGTGTATGTTGAACTGATGCTTTGAGCTTAAGGTCTTCAGTTTAAATCTAAGTATACCTTATGCATTGCTTTTCTTCATGAAATTTAACTCTCATTATTGTAAAATAAATTGTATTTTAAGTTTATGAAAATATTAAGCTTATTAGAATCATTTGCTCTTTTGCTCTTGCTTTGTAAATTTGACAGAGTTTGTCTTAAAGGATAAAAGTTATTTTTGAAAAGATATTTTTATTATAAATCAGGACTTTAATTTTTATCACTATTAAGCATTATTATGGAGATTTCACAAATGAGGCTTAAGATAGCATGTTTTTGCTATTATTTTTTTCTTTTGCTTGGCACAGCTCATTGCTAATTTTTTAAAAGTAGTATAGAATTTTTCTCAGATTTTCCAGTTTATCCATGGGATGTTATAACAGTCTGCTAGGGCTAGCATAACAAAATAGCATTGACAGGTGGCTTAAGCAGTGGAAATTAATTTTCTTAAAATTAATTGTAACAGTCTAGAAGTCCAAGATCAAGGTGCCAACAGGGTTGATTTCTCTAAGGCCTCTCTCCTTGGCTTACAGATGGCCATCTTCTTGCTGTGTCCTCATGTGTGCTCCCACATCCCTGGTGTTTCTGCTCCAATAAAGATGACAGTCCTGTGGGATTAGAGCCATGTCCTTAGGACCTTACTTAACCTTAATTACCTCTGGACAGGCTCTGTCTGCACATACAGTTAGATTGGCAGTTAAGGCTTCAATATATGAATTCGGTGGGGGGAGAGGACATAATTCAGTTCATAACAGTAGATTTTAAGGTAATAAGTTTTAAGTCACCTTGAATATATGTTTTTATGTTACAGACAAGAAAAACTAATCATTTATTATAACTTGTTCTCAGAGGAAAGATTTGTCATTAACATTAGTTGCTTTGACATTATTTAAACATTTAATTATAAAATAAAATAATTCTTTCATATACAAGATACTACAAAGGGAAATGATAAATAGGACTAGATGACATCTGTTGATATGAAAAGAAACAAAATATTTATATAAGGTTAGAAAATTGGGGCTGTATAGAAAGGTATAAGGTGACAGAAATAAAGATTCCTTCTCTGTCCCTGTTTCCTAAAGGCATACCACTGTTAACAGTTTTTTCTGTCATTCCTTTAAGAGAAAAAAATCTCATGTCAACATATAAGTTTATTTTTTGGTTTTTGCAGAAAAGGACTGTGAAATATATGTTGTTGTGTGCTTTGCTATTTTTGGTTAATATACAGAGTGGGGCAAAAGTAGGTTTATAGTTGTTCATATGTAAAAGGTCATGTGGGTTATGATTTTTACAAAAGCTTTATTAACTTTGTGTTTCACGTTCTCACAACTGTAAACCTACTTTTGCCTCACCTTGTATATCCTAATGTTTTTTCATTTTAACATTTAGATTTACCTCTTTTATTTATTTTTAAGTGGCTTTGTAATATTCTGTACTATATACTGTATTATATACTATATTATAATTTATTTACTTAGTGCCCTGATGTTAGTTTGTTTCCTTTCAAAGGTTGTTTTCTTTCAAGCTGATAGAAACAATGTTGCAATGAACATAATTTTTCATATATAGGGAACCATTTTTGAGTGGGATTACTGGGTCTAAGGGATTTTTATATCGTTTTAATAAATATTGCAAAATTGTCTCACAGAAAATTTGTACTAATTTATATTGCCACCAACGAGAGCTCCCATTTTCTCCAAGCTTACTAGCACTGGATGTTATAACACAGTAAGATTGTTACCAACCTAATAGAAAGAAAATATTTTAAGAAATTTTTTGTCTCTTTGCATTTATGTATTTACGTTTTAATATATTGAATTTATTTTGGAGTAAAACGTATAAAGTTGGCCCTTCCTTATCTGTGGGTTCCACATCTGTGGAGTCAACCAACCGCAAATTGAAAATACTCAGAAAAAAAAGTTGTGTTGTTGCTGATGTGTACTGTGTAGTTGTCTCATTGCTTAGGCAATTACAGAGTTTTAGGAGCTCTGTGCCAAGAACTGAGGGCAGAAAATGAGATACATTGTTCTATTACTTCATCCTTGGCAAGGTTCATCTGCGTTACAATGTGTCAGAATTTCCTTCTTTTTGAAGGCCTGATATATTTCATTTTATGTATATACCATTATTTTGTTTATCCATTCATCCGATGAGACACTTGAGTTGTTTCCACCTTTTAGCTGCTATGAACAATGTTTTTATGAATATGGCTGTACAAATATCTCTTTAAGGAAAACAGTATTTTAAATGTACTATGTATATAATCATCAGACATCCTTATTAGATTGCTGCTGTTAAATTTATTTCCAAATAAGGAGACTAATGCATAGAATTAAGATAAATAATTTGTCTAGATTCACACTGTATTTAAGTATGTCAATTTTAACTTTTGTTTCTAGTCAGACTAAATCTAAACTCTGTCAGTGAGGTATCTATTCTTTCCTAAAATTTCCCATGCAGCAATTCATAGGATACTAATTGTAATCTCTTCCAAATGTTATAGACTCAGTTAATTCAGAATCATAGGCACTATTTAACTTCTCATGTAATAATTTTTATTACTTCCTCTAGGCTCATTAAAAAATTTTCATAGTTATTTAAGCTTTAGAATCTCAAAATGTTGATTTCCTAACTAAAGTTACCTTGAAACTTAAAAATTCATTCCTATTATCTTTTGGTGGACTTACATATCCACACTGACAAAAGAGCCCAGTGTTTTGTAGATTGCACTTGTTTCCCCTCTGTGTGAACTACTGTGAATTTTAGTGTTTATTTTGAATTTCTAAATGAAACAGAAATTGAAGTGTTTCTTTATTGTCATATTGGTATATTTATTATTAAAATTCCATTTTTTTCCTAGTGGGAAAGAAGCCTAAGGAACCTTTCTCTAGATTATAAAACTAAAAAAGGTGGCCGTGGGCGTCCTGTCACTTCTAAGACATCATCAGAAAGGTAAGTAAGATACATGTGTATGTGACTAGGATGGGCTTAATAGTGTGAGCATGGGTGATGGGTTTGCTGTCTTTAGGTCTGAATTAACACAACTTTTAAAATATAAGGATTAAATTCAGTGGCCTCTAAGGTTCCTTAAAGCTCTATCTTTCTGTATAAATCATCTTACCTCCTTGTATTTGTGCATTGGGAACATCTGTTTTTTTTTTTACTTTTTCTATGTTGTTTATATCTATGCTGTTTTTTTTAAATAAATTGTTTTATTGTTGTTCAAGTATAGTTGTCTGCATTTATCCCCCACCACTTCCCCCCACCCCTGCCATCCCCACCTCCCTCCCCTGATTCCACCCACCCTTGGTTTTGTCCATGAGTCCTTTATACTTGTTCCTGACAACCCTTCCCCCTTCCCCCCTATTGTCCTCTCCCACCTCCCCTCTGGTTATTGTCAGATTGTTCTTAATTTCAGTGTCTCTGGTTATATTTCGCTTGTTTTGTTGATTAAGTTCCAGTTAAAGATGAGATCATATGGTATTTGTCTTTCACCATCTGGCTTATGTTACATAGTATAATGCTCTCTAGTTCCATCCATGCTGTCGCGAAGGGTAGGCTCCTTCTTTCTTTCTGCTGCATAGAATTCCATTGTGTATATGTACCACAGTTTTTTGATCCATTCATTTACTTTACTAAGATGGGCACTTAGGTTACTTCCAGTACTTGGCTATTATAAATTGTGCTGCTATGAACATCGGGGTGCATAGATTCTTATGGATTGGGTGTTTCAGGGTTCTTAGGATATAATCCCAGCAGTGGAATTGCTGGGTCAAAAGGCAGTTGCATTTTTAGTTTTCTGAGGAAATTCCATACTGTTTTCCACAGTGGCTGCATCAGTCTGCATTCCCATCAACTAGTGCACTAGGGTTCCCTTTTCTCCACATCCTCTCCAACACTTGTTTGTTGATTTGTTTATGATGGCCATTCTGACCGGTGTGAGGTGGTATCTCATTGTGGTTTTAATTTGCACCTCTCTGATGGCTAGTGATGCTGTGCCGCAGCCTGCTGCGGCAGGGGGTCGTGAGTCAGGGCGGTGGATTGAATAAATGGAGAGGACCAGTTACTCTGCTGGTAACGGGCTAGTTTATTGAAGGAGACTAGAGCTTTTAAATACAGCGCCTCAAGAGTTACAGGGTGTATAACAGTCATGTCCTTGAGATAAAGTTTACAAGTTCCCTCAGGATGAGGTTCTCATAACGCATACTTCCTTGCACCTGCCAAGAAGGCCATGTTTTCTTTTTGCGCATGGGAACAACCAGATATCCAAAGGTCGGGAAGCGGTCAGAGCCCAAAACGACCTGAGGCCAGAAACCAGGTCTCTATCACCACTCCCGCGGTGAGAAACCTTCTCCTTAACCCCTTATGGCCGTTGGGCCCCTACAATGCTGAGCATCCTTTCCGATGTCTCTGGGCCCTCTGTATGTTCTCCTTGGAGAAGTGTCTGTTCAGATCCTTCGCCCATTTTTTAATTGGGCTGTTTGTCTTCCTGGAGTGGAGTCATGTGAGTTCTTTATGTATTTTGGAGATCAAACCCTTGTCCAAGGTATCATTGGCAAATCTTGATAAGCTTTAGCTGATGATGGAAAAGTTACATACAGACTAGTTATAATGCTTGATTTATCATTTGTGGTCTGCAGTGAAAAAGATGTTCCATTTAACAACTATAGTCCTTTAGTCATATTATTAATGAAATACAGATATACTGGAGTTAAATATATGGGAGATTCAGATTGTGATTATTAACAGAAGGAACTTAGAACATTCTAGGGTTGAACCAATCAGTAAATGTTTAGAAAGTTGTTACTTTACAAAAGGGCATTGAATTTAGTTTTAAAACACTAAATGAAGAAAAAATGTTAACAGCAAGGTAAAATTTACAATTATTCAGAGGATCATACAAATTAGAAGAGTAACCGGAGTTCTTGAATTTATGTTAGGATACTCTGTATGTAAGCTGCTTAGTTTTATTCTCCCCTTTCTGTAGGAAATATACAAACATATTGGTGATTCCATAGAAGTTTATATACCTCCTTATCCTCTACCATACGAGGGATAAATTGTCATGAGGAATATACAGTGATTATGCTTAGAGCCTCAGAATAACCATGAACTCAATTTATATAGACTTGGTTTCTCCAAAGATTATTGTGGTCATGTCAAAAGCCATTTTTGATTTGAGAGATGGAATGCTACAAGTAGAGGTATCATTTTTTAATGAAAATAATCAACATTTTCTGAGGGTTTACATGTACTGGGTGGTTTTTTATGGGAGACATATCCTAAAATCTGTGTGTACTTCAAAATTTGTATCATTCAAGTTTCATTTTCCCATAAGAATGCTCTTCAAGTGGTGGGAACAGGTTCTTTGAGAATATTAATGTATTATTCCTTTAATATTTGCCTTTTAATCTTCTGGCATTGCCTCTGATATTTCTCAATTGGTTATTTTCTAAATTGCCAACCCAGTATAAAATAGCAATTGTTTGGCTTTTCTTACAGAATTTACCACATCTAACTTATGTTCCTAAGTTACCGATTTTCAGTATGATGATTTGCACTATAATTATCTGATTTGCACTATGATGTCCATTTAATGACATAGTTAGAGGATTAAAAAATACTTTAAATTTTAATAGCAGTGGGTATTAAACTATTGTAGAAGCATAGCAGTGACCAAAAGTAGCATGTTTTTAAAACACACAAAAAAAACAGTTGACATTATTCTGTGGATAGTTCTTTTTATTGGTCAAAGGAAGGTGGATGGTTCATTGGTCAAAGTGATTCAGCCACTAGGCAATAGTGTAAACAGTTTTATAGTTTGCTTAGCTAGCCAGTTTTGGAATAATACAGTGGGATTTTTGACAAGTTTTTTAAATTTGGAGGGCTTTGTATTAGTTCAGAAATTGTAGCTATGTTACATTAGTTCATCTTGACAAAGTTAAAATGCTCATAAGATGCTTCTGCATTGTATTTGTCGGGAAATGTGCTTGCATATTTAAAAGTGAAGTTTTTTGCACTCTTCATTCTGGAAGCATGCCTACACCTGTCTTCCCACTCAGGTAGGTGTACATCTCCCGAGTCTCCACGAGACTTGCAGAGAGCAGAGCAATGGGCAGCAGCAGCTGCTCTTTCCAGACTAACCCCTGAACCTGTGTCTTAGGCCTCTTTTTCTGACTTGCCAGTGAGCTGATAGCAGCCCTGCCTAGGCTCTCTCCTGTTTGTTCTGGTCTAAGCCCTTCCTTGTTTCACTGTCTGGAGCTTTAATAAATGTACTCTAAAAAAAGTGGATTAAAAAAATAATCTCTGATGCATGATAGGGAGGACCTGACCAAATCCTAGTGGCATAAGCTTAGGAGGGAGTACCTCTCTCTTCTGGACTTTAGTTTTTCTCTACCTTTATTGAAGGTTCTCCAGAGCTTTTGATTCTTAACTTCTTTAGACAAGACCCAATTGTCTTGCTTTCTCCAGGAATTCTTTTCCTCTTTTGATCTCATTTTCATTTTCATTACCAAAGAGCTTTATAGCATTTGTAGTCATGGACTTAGTTCTCTGGTAATAGGACATTCTTATCAAGTCACTATTCTTTCTATCCCACTAATGCATTTTGGCATATTAATAATGGCGTACATGAGTAATACTCTCAGGCTGGATCTGAACACCCTCTATTTATAATTATGGCAGCTAACATATATTGAGTGCTTATTACATGCTAGGAATTAGGTTAAGCTTGAATTATTTCATTTAACTTTCACAAGTCTTTGAGATGTGAGTAGTATTGTCCTTATTTTACAGGTGAGGAAATTTAGGTGTTCTAATTCAATACGACATGGAGGAGTATTGCTAGTATATTTCTGGAAAATGTATTTTAATATTAGTAAACTTAATATTTTTGTTTTAGTCATATAATATTGAGTTCTGCTAGGCTGTCTGAAACATTTTATAAATTACTACTGTACAGGGAAGTAAAAACAACAAAAATATATCTGGAGAGGGGAAAAAATCCCTTTATATTTGTATGACTTTAGAACCTTGAATACTCTCTACTGTGTTTGATCTCACTTTTGAAGATTGTAATACCTTTCAGGGTCTTTTAAAAATTAACAGTTTTATTACAAACTCATTTAAAGTCTATAATAATTTTAGTACATTATAGAGTTGCACAACCATCGCCACAATTTAATTTTAGAACATTTTCAAAATTGTTCACACCCACCCCCAAGAAACCTCCAAAGCCTGTATCCATTCTCACCTGTAGCCCAAGGCAACCACTAATCTATTTTCTGTTTCTATAGATTTTCTTCATTTGGATATTTTTAATGCATGAAATCACACGATATGCTCTTGCATGTATTAGTACTTTGTTTCTTTTTCTTGCTGAATAACATTCTATTGTATGGATATTTGTCATTTATTCATTCACCAGTTTATAGACATTTGGGTTATTTCTGCTTTTTGGGTATAGTGAATAATGTTGACATAAATATTCCTGTACAGGTTTTTGTGTAAACCTATGTTTTTATTTCTCTTAGGATTGGAATTCTAGGTTGGAATTAAACTGTTGAACTGTTTTCCAAAATCACTCTGTCATTTTACATTCCCATTGTTAGTATATGACTTTTCCAACTCCTCCACATCCTCACCAGTACTTATTTTCCCTCCTTCCCTCTTTTGTTCTTTCCGTAGATGTCACAGTGGGTGTGAAACAGTATCTTGTTGTGGTTTCCATGTGCATTTCCTAATAACATTAAGTGTCTTTTCATGTATGTGCTTGGTGGTCATTTCTTTACCTTCTTTGGAGAAATGTCTGTTTAGAGATCCTTTGGCTATTTCATTTCATTTCACTTCATTTATTTATTTATTTATTTATATCCTTTGCCCATTTTGAAATTGGGATGTTTCAGTTTTTGTTGTTGATTTGTAAAAGTGCTTTATATATATTCTGGGTACAAGTGTTTATCAGATACATGATTTGCAAATATTTTCTCCCATCCAGATTTTCATTAAAAAAAATTTGTTTTAATTGGTCCTGGCTGGCGTGGCTCAGTGGATTGAGTGCTGGCCTGTGAACCAAAGGGTCGCTGGTTTGATTCCAGTTAGGGCACGTCCCTGGGTTGCAGGCCAGGTCCCCAGTAGGGGACACGTGAGAGGCAACCACACATTGATGTTTCTTTCCCTCTCTTTTTACTTTCTTGCCCCTCTCTCTAAATGTAAATTAAAAAAACCCTTTTTATTATATTTTTTCTTTACCATGTAGTCCCCTTATACCCTCTATACCCCTGCAATCACTGTACTGCTGTCCATGACCATGAGTCCTTTTTCCTTTTTACTCAGTCCCTACACCCCCTAACCTCCTCTCACCCTTTGGCTGTCATCCTGCTCTCTGTGGGTCTGTCTTTATTTTGCTTGTTAGTTCAGTTTGTTCATTAGATTCCATATATGAGTGAAATTATATGGTATTTGTCTTTCTCTGACTGGCTTATTTTGCTTAGCATAATGTTCTCCAGGTCCATCCATACTATCACAAAGGGTAAAATTTTCTTCTTCTTTATAGCTGAATAGTATTCCATTGTGTAAATGTCCCATAGTTATTTTATCCACTCATCTACTGATAGACACTTGGGCTGCTTCCATATCTTGGTGATTATAAATAACACTGCAATGAACATAATGGTACTTATGTTCTTTTGGAATTAGTGTTTTGGGTTCCTTCAGATATGCTCCCAGAAGTGCAATCGCTAGGTCAAAAGGCAGATCCATTTTTAATTTTTTGTGGTATCTTCATACTGCTTTCCTTAGTGGCTGAACCAACCTGCACTCCCACCAATAGTGCAGAAGGGTTCCCCTTTCTCCACATCCTTGCCAGCACTTGTTTGTTGGTTTATTGATGATAGCCATTCTGACAGGCGTGAGATAATATCTCATTGTGGTTTATTCATTTATTCAATTTATTTTTAAAAAATATATGTTATTGATTATGCTATTACAATTGTCCCATTTTTCCCCCCTTCACTCCACTCTGCACACCCCCTCCCACCCACATTCCCCCCTTTAGTTCATGTCTATGGTTCATACATGTAAGTTCTTTGTTCTACATTTCCCATACTGTTCTTACCTCCCTCTGTCCCCCCCATCTGTTTTCTGCCTACCATCTGTGCTACTTATTCTCTGTACCTTTTCCCCCTCTCTCCCCCTCCCCTGTTGATAACCCTCCATGTGATCTCCATTTCTGTGGTTCTGTTCCTGTTCTAGTTGTATGCTTAGTTTGTTTTTGTTTTAGGTGTGGTTGTTAATAATTGTGAGTTTGCTGTAATTTTACTGTCTCTTCTCTGTCTTAGGTAAGTCCCTTTAACATTTCATATAATAAGGCTGGGTGATGATGAACTCCTTTAACTTGACCTTATCTGAGAAGCGCTTTATCTGCCCTTCCGTTCTAAATGAAAGCTTTGCTGGATAGAGCAATCTTGGATGTAGGTCCTTGCCTTTCATGACTTGGAATACTTCTTTCCAGCCCCTTCTTGCCTGTAAGGTCTCTTTTGAGAAATCAGCTGACAGTCTGATGAGAATTCCTTTGTAGGTAACTGCCTCCTCTTCACTTGCTGCTTCTAGGATTCTCTCCTTCATTTGAATCTTGGCTAATGTGATTATGATGTGCCTTGGTGTGTTCCTCCTTGGGTCCACCTTCTTTGGGACTCTCTGAGCTTCCTGGACTACTTGGTAGTCTATTTCCTTTGCCAGATTGGGGAAGTTCTACTTTATTATTTGTTCAAATAACTTTTCCACATGTTGCTCTTCATCTTTCCTTCTGGTACCCCTATAATTTAGATGCTGGAATGTTTAAAGATGTCCTGGAAGTTCCTAAGCCTCTCCTCATTTTTTTGAATTCTTGTTTCTTCATTCTTTTCTGATTGGATGTTCCTTTCTTCCTTCTGGTTCACTCCATTTATTTGGGTCATAGTTTCCTTTCCATTACTGTTGTTTCCCTGTACATTTTCCTTTATTTCATTTAGGGTAGCCTTCATTTTTTCATCTAATTTGCGACCAAATTCAACTAATTCTGTGAGCACCCTGATTACCAGGATGCCCTGATTACCAGGGCTCACTGAAGATAGTTGTTTCTTGTTTGATAAGATTCAGGAAGTTGTGATGCATGGGCCAAAACCAGCCATTCATATAGAAAAGCAGCTTGTGTGAGCTGGTGTAGTTGGGTGGGATGGGCTCTCTGGGGATCTTGAGGGCAGGTCAAACTGTATTAGCCAGGGTGATGGAGTCTCAGATATGGCACCAGTTTACTAGCTCTGTGGGGAGAAGGTTTAGTTTAGCAAAGGGATGATGGCCTCTGCTCACCTTGATGGCAGACACTTCAGTTTCTCCCTGTATGTCACTGGTGCCCTTCAAGCTGCTACCCACTGCTGGAGCTCAGAGGGAATGAGCCTGAGTAGGCGAGACCTTCTGTGGGTTCTTTAAGACGAACTGCTTGGTGCTCCTGCAGTTTCTTCCACCGACTCAATCCTTCCTGATTGTTGCAGCCAGAAGTTGTGGGGACTTCTCTTCCTAGTACTGGAGTACTAGGCTGTGGGGCCTGGTGTGGGTTGGGACTCCTTGCTCCTGAGATATTCCTCCCAAATTTTTATCCATGTGGGTGTCGGACCAGCCTGTTCCTTATCTGTGTCCCCCCTAACAGTCTCGATGGATGTGGTTTCTTTAATTCCGTAGTTGTCAAACTTCTATTCAACTTTATTTTGTTGTAGTCAGACTTCCATTCAACATGATTTCTGGCAGTTCTGAGTGATGGTGTTGTATATGTTAGTTGTAATTTTGCTGTGGTTGTGCAAAAAGGCAAGCTATGTTTGCCTATGCCACTATCTTGACAGGAAGTGCTCCTTGGGAAGTTTTAAGCCATTTTTTCTTCAGATATTTTTTTCTGCCTCTTTCTCTGTTTCTTTTCTCCTTGGCTCAGTGTATACGTCAGTCAATTTGGTGGTATCTCACTTACCTCTTTGTTTATGTTAATTTTCTTTTTCTGTTTTTTTCTGTGCTTCAGACCTGAATTTCCACTGATGTATCTTTAAGTTTGCTGATTTTTTTTCTTTTTGCTTGGTAAATTTTTGGTCAGTACTAGCTCTGGGTTTTTACACTCTCTTCCTGAGGTGTAGGTATTGCTTATCAAGGGTAATTGACATAACTTCTAATCCTTAATTGCTTTTCTGTAAAATTGGGAAGACAGTCATTAGCACATTCTTCCAAATTCATTGATTCTTCTGTTTGCTGAAATTTGGTTTTGCATTCCTGTGAATTTTATTTGAATTACTGTCTTTTAGGTCTAGAATTTCTTGTTTCTTTTTAGATGTTCTGCCTCTTTGTTGATATTTCTATTCTGTTCATGTATCATCTTGACTTTCTCCAGATCTTCTTTTAGTTCTTTGAGTATCTTTAATACAGCTGTTATTTAAAATATGGATGGAATGCTAGTCGAACTTGCTTGTCATCCCTGCCTATCTTCTCTGTGTTGTTGCAGTTTTAGTTTAAGTGCTGCTGAAACAAGCCCTAACAGAGCTATTTTGAGGATTCTCTAGTACATCTGCTATCTGGTCTTTTTTAGGGACAGTTTCTGTTGTTTTTTTGTTTTTTCTTTGAATGGGCCATACTTTCCTATTTCAAGTTTTACTTGTTTTTCTTGTTTTGATTATTAGAGGCTGTTTGTCAAAGTTCAGCATGACCTGTAAACGTAAGATCTTGTCAGGTCTTTTTGAGCCATTTCCTATATATATGTGTTAACTTTTGGATTTCCCCCATTTATGCATTTCCCCCTTTTATGCATTTAATTTTGAGTGTTATAGTCTTTAATGTCTGGTCCCCAAGAAGGGAAAAAGAGTAAATGAATAGGAAAAAGCATCCTTGGCTCTTTAAATCCTCTAGAAGTTACTACTGCCAGACAGGGTGGGTCTCGCAACAGTGGGATGGAAGGGTAACCCCAGTGCCTGTCCCTTGTTCAGAAAGCTTGTAAAAGGTTCTGGCTGGTGCAACTCAGTTGGTTGGAGCTCTGCCCCTTAACCGAAAGTTTGTGGGTTTAATCCTTGGTCTGGGCATATATGATCCCTATTTTAGGAACATACGGTCCCCCATCTGAGAGCGTGCCAGAGGCAACCAATCAATGTTTCTGTCACGTCAATGTTTTTCCTTCTAAAAAGCGATGAAAAAATGTCCTTGGGTGTGGGTTAAAAAAAAAAAATCTAGAAAAAGCCCCGGCTATTGTGGCTGAGTTGGTTGGAACGTCATCCCGTAAACCCGAAGGTCATGGGTTTGATTCTGGATTAGAGGACATAGCTATGTCGTGGGTTCATCCCTGGTTGGTGTGCGTAGGAGAGTCTCTTGCATTGATGTTTCTCTCATTCTCTTCCTTCCTTCCCCTCTGTAAAATCAAGAAGCATGTTCTCAGGTGAGGATTAAAAATAAAGCCAGAAAAAAAGGTGTTAATTAAAGGTAATTACAGTTATTTTTACTCATAGCACTTCTGACACCAAAGTGCGTGCAGATTTTCCAACACCATTTCTCCAATTCTCTGAGTACAACTTGATGTCCTACACAGGTTAGTTCAATTTCTACAATACATACCTGCTGTTAGCATCAGGTTCCAATTGAGGGCTCAGTCCCACAAAACTGTGCTCACTTCACATACCAATTGCAAGTCCCAAGTTTGTCAGTAGTACTTCTGACTGATTTGTTATAAATTGGGGGTTCCCTGACCCCCTCTTCAGGTTTGATAATTTGTTAGAATGGCTCACAGAACTCAGGAAACCACATTACTTATATTTACAGGTTTATTACAAAGAATATAAATTCCGAAACAGCCAAATGGAAGAGATGTAAAGGACATAGTATGGGCTTGGGGTGCGGAGCTTCCATGACCTCTTTGGGTATTTCACCCTTTCAGCATCTTGTATTCACCAGAGACAAAGACCAACTATATAATTCTCATCATAGCACAGCACTAAATTCTAAAACCTTTTTTTTCTGTTATCTTTGTCTTAACTTGTATGGTGTGTATTTTTATTTATATGTCGTAAGTTAAAAAAAAATTTAAATCAGGATGAATTTTACTGTTCACCTTTATATTGTGAACTGCCACATTTATATTTAGATATAAGAGCATTGAACCTTTATATGCACTTACTAAATTATAAATTACAATGTATATTTTATAGTTTGTATACATATATTTCAATCTTACCACAGCAGTGGAAATGCTGCACAAAACTAATTCCGTTGCTTTTATTTTACTTTTTTATACATCCACATTTCACTAGTATGCTTTACCTTTGGCATACTGATGTGTAAGGAATGACTGAAAGGAAAAGGAACCCAGAGTTGTCCTCATTCCCTTTCCTGCAGTGTCATCATTTTCGGTGAAAGCGGTCTGCTAGTACAAGAAATTATCTCAAGTAAGAAAGGATATGACCCTGGCTAGTGTGGCTCAGTTGATTGGTGTGTTGTTGCATAATCAAAACATTGCAGGTTCAGTTCCCATTCAGGGCACATACCTATGTTGTGGGTTCAGTCCCTGGTCTGAGAGCGTACATTCCCCAGTCCAGGTGCATATGGGAGGCACCAATCAATGTTTCTCTCTCTCCCTTCCTCTCTCTCTAAAAGCAGTGGGGGAAAAAATGTCCTCAGGTGTGGATTAAAAAAAATACAGGAAACAGTAGAGTACCTTGGTTATCTGTGTTTTGTAGGATGGCATTACTTTTGCGTGTGTTTTGAAACTGATGAATGGTTCGAATGAAATATGTAGCCTTTCAGGACTTTCAGTGCCTCTGCTTGTCTTATTTTCACTTTAAATCTCACAGAACTGTCACATATGGTGAGTCTACCAGAATTTTCTCCTCATGGACATCTCGAATTCTATGTGGAGCAGCCAATATATGGTAGATACACATACTGCGAATGTCTTTTTGCTCATGTGCATGCTCTGTTATCCCGTCAATTTATTTAGGAAACACAAGTTCAAAGATAAAATTGTTAAGACTTTCAAGATAGCAACAGCAGAACATTAAAACAAGTTTGGGGCCTTGAGCTCAAGGCCCTATATGCTGTTCAGATTGCATGTCCATGAAGTTGGTGCTGGATGCCAGTGAAATATAGTGGAAATGAGTACAAATAGCAATTTCAGAAGTGAAAGATGATCATCAATAGGTGATAAAGAAACGAAGTACAGTATAGCTGAAATTAAATATGTGTAATGGACTGAATGTCTGCGATGTCTTCCCCTCCCCCAAATTCCTGTGTTAAAATCCTAATCCTCAGTGTGATGGTGTTAGGAGATGGGGCCTTCAGAGGGTAATTAGGTCATGAGGGTGGAGTCTTCGTGAATGGGATTCATGCTCTTAAAGAAGAGATTCTAGAGAGCTCTCTTACTCCTTTTGCCTTGTGAGAACACAGTGAGAAGATGGTTGTCTTTAGGCCAGAGAGTAGGCTGTCACCACATTCCGAATTTGCCAGTGCTTTGATCTTGGACTCCCTACCCTCCAGGGTTGTGAGGAATAAATACATGTTTGTTGTTAAGCCACCCAGTCTGTAATATTTGTTACAGCTTGAGTGTACGAAGACATTATGAAAGGGGGCTAGGGGAAAAGTATGCAATTAATTTTGTTAACTGTATGGATTATGGATTTGAAGTATCAGCCGACTAGTGATATATGTAGTACCTTCAAGTCCAAAGCAGTGTACTCCTATGTGTTTGGTGTCAGTGTTTCAAATTTCAAAGAATCAGCTGCAATATCTTTCTCATTCAAAAGATGCTTGCTAACACATTTGGTCAGTGGCCCTGTAACAAATTCATGTACAGTGGAACCTTGGTTCTCAAACTTAATTTGTTCCAGAAGGCTGTTTGAGAAGTGATTTGTTTGAAAACGGAATCTCCTTTGTTTGTTGCCTCAGAGACATGTGAGTGATCATACAGGTATCAGCATGAGAGGGTTGTTGGGTTCAGAACTAAAGTGTTCAACAAGTGAGACTTTTTTTTGTGAACAACTGGTTGAGAACTGAATTGTTTGAGATGGGAGATGTTCGAGAACCAAGGTTTCACTGTACTGGGAAGGTGGTGTCCAAGGCAGACTGTAATAATGATCATTTTTAGAGCTCTGAAGTTATGGATTTTTCAGTCCAGATTTTGAAAAGTGGCCCTGGCCCATGTGGCTCATTCGGTTGGGAGCCACCCCCAAACCGAGAGGTCACTGGTTCTATTGCTAGTCACAGCACATGCCTGGGTTGTGGGTTTTGTCCCCAGTAGGGATATGTGTAAGAGGCAACTGATCTGTGTTTCTCTTTCACCTTGAGGTTCCTCTCTCTTTCTTCCTCCTTCCCCTCTCTCTGGAATCAATAAAAGAAAAAAATCTCTACAAATTTTAATGAAGTGTACTTGTATGAATTAAGTTAATAAAAATATTAGTCATTTGGCCCTGGCTGGTGTAGCTCAGTGGATTGAGCGTGGGCCTGCAAACCAAAGGATCAGGGTTCGATTCCCAGTCAGGGCACATGCCTGGGTTGCAGGCCCGTTCCCAGCAGGGGACGCATGAGAGGCAACCATACATTGATATTTCTCTCCCTCTCTCCTTCCCTTCCCCTCTGAAGATAAATAAATAAAATCTTTAAAAAAATATTAGTCATTTGATTATTTGCGATTTGGCTTTGATGAGGAAACGTAATAAGGTAGGCTCATTTTCTTAAAGTAATATATTTTTGCATTTTCTAATGGCTTTTAATTACCTTTATTGTATAATTTACATATAAAATATATGTATTTTGTCTGTATATTTTGATGAGTTTTAACAAATTTGCAGTCCCATAGTACCACCACCACAATCTGTGGAACATCCAATACATCAGATTCTTTCCACATGCCCTTTCCTCTTACCTTCCAACCCACCCACTTCCAACCCTAGGCAGTTGCTAATCTGCTGTCTGTTACCAAAGATTAGGTTTATCTTCCTAGCGTTGCAAATACATAAAAACATAGTATGTATATTCTTAGATATCTGACTTCTTCCACTCATTGATCTTTTTTTTATGGGTGTTATGTCCTTTTTCATGCTGTTGAGCATCCTTACAATCACTACTTTATATCTGATAAATTGCTTGCCTCTGTTTCATTGAGTTCTTCTGGAGAATTCTCTTGTTCTCTCATTTGGGGCCAATATTTTTGTCTTCCTATTTTGATTGCCTCTTTGTGTTTGTTTCTGTGTATTAGGTAGATCTGCAAAGCCTGGTGCAGTGCTATGTCACGTGCTTCCTGTGACTGGCCCTGGGCAACCTGTTTGGAGCTGTTAGCTATCCACAGCTTCTGGTTCTCTCTACTGGGTATGGGTGCATGTGGAAAGGACCAAGCTGTACACCAAGGCTGGCTTTTACTAGCACTCATCCTGGGGGCAGATCAGCAAAAGTCTCAAGGCACCCAAAAATCTGCCTCCACCTGCAGGCTGTCAGTTAGGTTTAGTCACTAGGAGAACCTCTGGCTGTACTGTTCAGCTGGGCTTATGCTCCACACGGTGAGACAAGAGGGATTTCTAGAAAGATGGCTTCTGTGATATGGGAGATGACTGAGCACAGGAATCCTTGAAGCTGATGCTGCAGCATTCTCCCCAGAGTCACCAGCCCCAGACTCTCCTCACATGGCTGTAGTACACTCTTCCCTGTCTCCGCCAAAGCCCAGGCTAAGTGGCTGCAAACAGAGTTTTGTGCATTTGCCTTTTAAGAGGGTGACTGCAACCTTGTGCTGTCCTCCTTGCCAGACAGAAACCCTGCTGATTTTTACAGCTGGATGTTATGTGGGCACCTTTCCCTGTTCTTGTGCTCTAGGTTAGGGAGCCTGGCTTGGGGTTTAGACTTCACACTTTTCTTGGGGACCACCCCCCAGCTGAGATATGCCTCCAGAACTTCAGCTGTGGCTGGTGGGAGGCCAGGCAGCCCTCTTATGCCCTTGTACCTCTCTCCAGTTTCAATGAGGCTTCTTCTGTAAGTCTTTGGTTATAAGGCTTCTCTCCAGATAGTCTTTAGTTAGTTATTCAGGATGATTTTTTAATAATTTAGTTGTGATTCCACTTTGGTCTTGGGAGGAGGTTAGTGTAGCTTCCACCTACTTTGCCACCGTCTTGGATTTTGGGCTTAGTTATTAATCATTTTATTTGGTCTTCTCAATTGCAGACAGCAGTTACCATTGTACCTCATAGAATAATTGTGAGGATTAAATGAAGTAAATCATTGTCAAATGCTTAACATAGTGCCTGATACATAGTGCATATTCAGTAAATATTGGCCATTCTTAGGTCATTTCTTAGGAAACTTACTTTTTAATTACTCTGTCTCCTGTGTCTTCAACCTCTCCTACTCTGTTCACCTTTTCTCATAAGTTATTAAACTTACACCGATATTTTCTATCTTAAGCTAACTAACTAATCAACCAATAACTAAGAAATGTTTCATGCACCTCACATCTGTCTTCAGGTTTTGTCCTGTATCCTCTATTCACGGTCATATGTCAACTGCGTGTTATTTTTGTATGCCTTTCCCAGGTCTCGTCTCATTGTATTCTGGTTTCTGCTCCCACCATTCCACTCATCTACCCTGATAAAGTCACCATTGGCTGCCCAAATTCATTCTTATTGTTCTTTGACTTCAGTACTCCCAGGTCATTCTTCATAAAAGAGTAAAGCGATCTTTTAATATTTTATTTATTTATTTTTAGAGAGAGGGGAAAGGAGAGAGAAAGAGAGGGAGAGAAACATCAATCAGCTGTGTCTCATCACCAACTGGGGACCTGGCCCACAACTCAGGCCTGTGCCCTGACGGGGAATCAAACTAGCAACCTTTCGGTCCACAGGCAGTGCTCAAACCACTGAGCAACACCAGCCAGGGCAAAGTGATCTTTTAAAAACGCATCCCTGAGCTCATCATTCTCTTGTTAAAACTAGAAGATTTCTATGGTTGAAGTCTCAAATCCTTAGTATAGTCCGCAGGGTCCCACCTAAACTGCCCATCCTTGTCTTGTACACATTTCTTTTTCATTCTAAGCACTTGAACCAGGTAAGTCATTTAATTTCCTTTAACAAGCATTACTCATATCAGAGCCGTTTCATTTTGTTCCCCCCTTTTGGATAACTCTGCATTTTCCACCTGTTTCTTTTGGGTAGTGCCTGTCCTTTGAGGTTTCAGTTTAAATGCCATGTTCTCAGTAAAACCTCTTCTGGCTTGGTTTAGACGAAGTGCGACCATCTACACTTTTCCTTCATATCACTCATCCCAATTGTAATTAAGTAATTAATTGGGTAATTCTTCTCTGGAATATAAATACTGTTAAGGGAGAACTATAACCATCTTGTTCATTGCTGAATCTCCAGATTCTAGACTTATTCTGCTAGCAGGTATTCAGTAAGTATTTGTTGACAAAAGAATGAATTCTTATTCATTCAAAGAAATACCACTTATATCTTTATTCCTTAATAATACTAAAACCTGTAGGTTCATTTTTAAAATTTCAAAATGTTTGGGGTTTCAGTGCTTTGTATGGAGGTTCCCCTGAAGACTGGTAACCCCTCCTTTCAGAGGACCTGGAGATATAGTCCCAAGTGGCTGGGGCAAACATATGACTTGAGATCATTTTATGTTTAAAATACATGAGCACTTTGCTTTTTGTTTCTTCATATTTATTTGTTTGTTCAACAAACAACCAAAACCTAAAACTGGTATCAGGGAATAGAATAGACACTCTTATGATTAAATATTTCTAATTCTTTCAGCCATTCCTTATTTGGCATTGTTTCAAGACTACTTGGTAGCCTTTTTACACTACTAAAAAAACTATATTCCATGATTCCATGATTATCAGCCCAAAGATATATTGAATGAATAATGGGTAAAATGTCATGAGGCAAAAAGCTGGCAATACTTGAATTTATCATTCAAATTTTGAAATTGGTATGGGTACAATAAAAGTAAATGTTTTAAATTGGCCTACTTATAGAAATAAGGTAAGATTATACCTGTAGTTTAAGACTATATAGGCTTAGGGCTGTAGACGATGGACCATTGCACCCTTAGATTTAACAGTGTTTTGCAAGTCAATAAACGCTAAAGAGAAACCTGTTCAGTGCAGCGTGGTTGCTTCTGTGTGCGCTGTGCAGATGTGCGCTATTCCACTGCCAGTGAGAGCAGCCCTAATGGGCTACCAGGAGTCCAGCAGCTGTACATGTGTGCGACTCCAGTTGTAGCGTAACAGACAGAATTCTGAAAAAATCCCAATTCAAGTGAAATAGGCTTTGCTTTTTAATGTATATTTGAGAATGGTTAGGCAGATTTTTTACTTGCGATATGCACTATTCTATTTAATTGTTTAAAGAACTGAAATTTAGAATTCCTGGAGGTTTTCATTTGTTGTAGTTTGTGATGAATTCATGCATTACACATTGTTTAGTACTGTTTGTATTAATTATTTATGTGTGTAACAGGCAACTCAAAGTTATGTTGACGAATGTCCTATGGACGGATTTAGGACGAAAATTCAGAAAGACCCTACCTAGAAACGATGCTAATTTATGTGATGCCAACAAGGTGCAATCAGACTCATTGCCTTCGACATCTGTTGACAGCCTAGAGACATGTCAAAAATTAGAGCCTCTTCACCAAAGCCTTAATTTATCTGAAAGGTATGTTGTTCAGTATTGATTTTGTTCAACTTACCACATTTAGAAATAAGTCCAATAACCTTTAAAATAAGATTGTTGGAAATGGTCTTGAAGAAAATCTGCACGTGCAGGTGTGCCCCATTTGGAAACAAATCTTAAAGCTGACAATCTTAATTTACAAACTTAATGGTACTTCTGTACTTGATTAAGTAGATTGACAGACTTATCTTTTAAAAACAAGTATCAGTACATTAACTTACTTTATAATTTGATTCACATATACATATTTTAAGATTCATTTATGATATAAAATGAAGATATATATATATAGGTAATGACCTAGATTAAATAGCATTTTAAAGGTATACTAGCATATCTTTTTTATTTTCTGAACCTTTAACATGCCTTTTAGGTGTTACTTACTCTAGGTCCTTACCACTTTCAGCCCATTTGAGCTTTCTTGTATTTTACCTAGATTTTTTAAAAAAGATGATATGGAAATATTATCATCAGATTTTTAGTGTAAACACACAGTTTAATTGTGAAAACCAGCAAGACCAGATTTGTGTTTTTTAAAAGAACTGTGTGTGGCGTTTGGAACTGAAATAAGGAATTAGCTCTGGAAATTTGTGATCTGTAACATAATACTTTTAATGTATTTCCATGTACAGTTAAACTCTTAAAGTGAATAGTTTTTGGAAGAGGTACTTTGCTTTTATTTAGAATAACCTCTCATCAGCTTTGGTTACATGGTCTTGAACTGAATGGTACTTTGTCTGTGAGTGTTTCAAGCCAAGATCCAGGTAAAATACCACTAATTTTCAACATAATTATTTCAAACATAAAAGTAGAACTCTGCCAAAACACCTGCACATAAGATTATACATTAATTTAAAAAGGACACTTCTTTTAAAAAGATGAAAACATAAAAAGCCAGATAATGAGTATTCCTTTTTATATCACACCTGATGTAAATTTAATTTCCTAAAACACTCTTAAATCTTTGACAACTTAGCTTCAGTAATTTATGAAGCAGATTGTTCTCATTCTGGATTGTAGCATTTTTCCTTTTTAGTGTGGGTAAACTAGTCCCTTACTGTGCTGACAGATTAAGGGAGGGGAGGATGGGGTGATAGTTAAGGGATTAGCCCTTCCAATTCCTAAGACTCTTTTGAAAAGAAGCTTCAACTTTCTTCCAAATGACAAGTCTCATCAGTCCCCTCATTTCATGTCTGTCCTTTTTTCAGCTAAACAGGGTAATGTTTCATCCTTTGAATAGAATAGTTTGCCTTCTTGGCTGGTGTGGCCCAGTGGATTGAGCACGGGTTGCAAACCAAAGGGTCCCTGGTTCCATTTCCAGTCTGGGCACATGCCTGGGTTGCAGGCCAGATTCGCTAGGGGGTGCTTAAGAGGCAACCACACATTGATGTTTCTCTCCCTCTCCCTCTCTTCTCTTCTCTTCCTCTTTCTCTAAAAATAAATATATAAAATCTTAAAAAAAAATTTTGTCTCACCAGAAATTGTTAGTAGCTAAATTATGTGTTTGTGAAATTTATAAAATATTTCCCAATTCACTTCCTGAGGTGAACTACCAGCTAGCTAGTACAGAACTTTATTCTTAGCTCCAGGTTTTATAAATTTAACTCTTTTAAAGAAAATGCATCATCTCTATTTTCATATTTGTTCCTGTATCTGTATCCTCTCCCTCTTTGAATATATAACTCCTCTCTACACTCAGTTCTCCAAGTTAGAACTTTGTAATTGTCCTGACTCCTCTTTCTTCCATGCCCTTCATATCCAGTCATTTATCATGTCTGGTTATTTTTAACTCCTAAGTCTGGAAATTATCTACTGCCCATGTTTATTGCCACTGCCTCAGTTCAAGCCCTAATAACTCTGTGCCTTTATTACCACAGTAGTTATCCAGATTGGGCTTCCTGTGCATAGTCTTCTTTGTTATTTTCCTGTATTGTTGCTATATTGTGTTCATTCTAAAAGCAGGTATTACTTGTCATTGTCTGGTTTAACATCTCTCTGTAGCTCAACATAACCTTTGGGATAAAGTTTAAACTCCTTAGCTTGGCATACAAGGTCCTTAATGATCTCACCTTTGCCTGTTTCTAGCCTTCTTTCTGTTCACTCTTCATTTGTACTGTGTTTCAGACTTAAGGAACTACTGGTAGCTCACTGAACATATAATGAATGCCATTTTATCCTCTGAGCTCATGATGTTTGTTCTCTTATCTTAGAAACAATTCTCATTTTTTCTTTTACTGACTTCTGATGACTTTTAATGTTGAGCTCATAGGCCATCTTCTTGGGAAGCCTTCCTTGATTCCATCTTCCATGTCTACTTTTTACCACTTTCTTTGTTTTGCTAAGCAGCCGGTTCATATATCAGAGAACTCATTATATTACATTGTGATTTTTTGTTTCTCTGCCTCCCTGATAGTAAGCTTCATGTAGGCAAGGACTGTATTTTATTATTTTTTTCTCTATTACCATCCCTAGAACAGTCCTGGACACATAGTAAATGCTCAGTAAATGTTTGCTTAATACAAGGAAGAGATTGCTTCTCAGCAGAATTGTATCCCAGTCTTTTTGAGTGGAATGTAATCTACTCTGTTAGAACCAATTATTTGTTCTGTAATTTGGCAGGAAAAAAAAAAGGAAAGGGCTTATAAGCTTCAAGTAAGTAAATTGGAGAACTGTTTAGGTATGGCTTTAGATAGATGTTTTCTGTCTGGTACTTGCTATCTGGAATGGGAGAGTTATGCTTATTTTAATCTTTACTTAACTTTGACATGATACTTTTTGTATTATTTTATTTTTACTTAGGTAGAACTTCATTATTTCAGAGGGATGAATGGGAAAAATTTATTTTTGGTTTTAAATTTTATCTTAAAGTTTAACTATTAAATAATCCAAAAATTACTCATTCAATCCCAGAAATGACATTTGTTAGAAATTTTGTTTGCATTTTGGGATCTAAAGGTAGTGATCTAAATATGTTTACTTTTACATGAGGACATTTTAGCCTTTTAATTTCTGGATAAGATTGAGAAGAAAAACTGAAAACACATGATCCAAATCAGTTTTCTTAAATAACGTAGAAAAGAAGCAAGAGTTTTAGAAGTATCAGACTAGCAGTATGTGAAATGAACTAATTTCTTTTTTTAAAAGATTTTCATATATTTATTTACTTTTTTGCATTTTTTATTGTTGTTCAAGTATAGTTGTATATATTTATTTTTAGAGAGTAGGAGAAAGAGAGGGAGAGAAACATCAATTGGTTGCCCCAACTGGGAACCTGGCCTGCAACCTGGGCATGTGCCCTGACTGGGAATCGAACAGGTGACCTTATGGTTTGCAGGCCAGCACTCAGTCCACTGAGCCACACCAGCCAGGGCACAAATTTCTTTTTAAATAAGTAAACCATACTTTATTATTTTTATATTTTTATCCTCACCTGAGGATATTTTCTTACTGCTTTTAGAGAGAGAGGGAGGGAGACAGAAAAACATTGATAAGACAGAGAAGCATTAATTGGTTGTCTCCCACATGTGCCCAGGCTGGGGATCACTGGTGCCCGGACTGGGGCTTGGACCTGCAACCCAGGCATGTGCCTTGTCTGGGAATTGACCCAACAACCTTTCGGTTATGGGACGATACTCGATACTCGACCAACTGAGCCACACTGGCCAGGGCAAGTAAACCATATTTTACTATAGTTTTTATTCTCCATATATGGTTTAACATCTTTTTTCCTGGGAGAAAATTTTTAGATTTTTATAAAAAATCTTGGTCAGTAGGCCAGAGAGAGCCTGGTGGGACACAAATAGAAGGCTTTTGAGAAGATAAACTATCTTTCTCCTGCTTTAATCAGCACCAGAGATTTTTAGAGAAATACGGAGACAGTATATCCATATTTTTAGGAAAAGCTAGCTTCTGGTTCTTGAAATTTTCCTAAGTGGTGTAATAATATTTATTTATTTTTTGAAAATTTACGTTTGAAGTTTAAAAAAAGTACATATTCCAGATGTTGTATTGGTAAGACTCATTGGACACTACAGTATATCTAGCACGTTAAGATTTATTTAAGCCAGTAATATTTTAATCGAGTGATAATTTATTTGCCTAAAATTTAGCTTAGTAAAAAAATTAGGAAATATGTGAATCTCATTAAGAAAATTATTATTATTATTATTTTTAAAGATTTTATTTATTTATCTTTAGAGGGGAAGGGTTAGGGAGAGAAATATCATCAATGTATGGTTGTCTCTTGTGTGTGCCTTGCTGGGAACTGGCCTGCAACCCAGGCATGTGCCCTGACTGGGAATCGAACCACGATCTTTTGCTTCACAGGCCCGCGCTCAATCCACTGAGCTACACCAGCCAGGGCTCATTAAGAAAATTATTTAAAAATTAATTTTTTCTCTACGTAGCTTAAGGGACTAATTTAGAAACTTTTGAGTTACATCATCTGAGATTAGAATGGATGTGTGAGAACCTGATTGAAACATTACATAGCAGTTTTAGAAAAGCATTCATGTAAATCATAACAAAGTAAAAATTAAATTAGTATTGTAATTTAAAAAAATTATTTGTTGATTTTGAGACAGAGGAGAGAAACATCAGTTTGTTGTTCCAGTTATTTATGTATTTATTGGTTGATTCTTGTATGTGCCTTGATCGGAGATTGAACCAGTAGCCTTGGCATATTGGGAAGATGCTCCAACAAACTGAGCTACCTGACCTAAGCTATTGTATTTTTTTTTTTCTTTTTATGTAATAGCTTTATCACCACATGTAATTTTGTTATCTTCCATCAAGGGTTCCATTTCTTTAAAAGTTTGCTGTTGACCTGAAGTTTATATTAATAGCTCTTACCAGTTTTTCAAAGTTCTTCCCCATTTATTCAGTTATTTGAATCTTACATTTGCCTTGCTACTAGAGAAGGGATTGACAATTTGTCATTGAGAAAATTAAGAATCAGAGAATAACTATGCAGAGACACAATAAATGGCATTACTTTTCAGGCCAGTATACTTTCTGCTTTATCTCACTGCATTACAAAATTTGTTTCTGCTTTAGTTTAGCATATATTTTTAAGTGTGATTTCAAAATATTATTACAGTTAAACAAATCCTGTTTTATTTTACTGATACTATTTATGTACTTGAGAAAAAATTGGATAGCCTGTGTGAAATGACAATTTTTAGTCCTTTTATATTGAGATAGCATGAGAAATGAAGTATACACCTTAGTATATATCTTTTAAAAATTCAGAACCTCTTGAAATGCTAGCTATTCTGTAAGACTGTCACACAAAGCTCTCTGTTTCTTCAAGGTACTCAAAATGGGTAAGTTGCCAGTAGTTGGTGAAAGATGACTAGTCTGTGGCTCTGTGTATTGAACAGTTAGTTGGGTGTACTGTAGGCATTGCCAACTATTTCATTAGTTATTAGTTATTAGCTGATAGAGTATTTTTATCAAGATTGCAGAACAAGATAAATTATGACAATTATACACTGTTTGTAAAAGTGTAATTTATAACTTAGAGCAAGGTATCAATAATAGGGAAATTAAAATGAGTTTTCATGTATTGTGTACTTACGATGTGCCAGGACTGGTGCTAACTACTACATCTATTATTTCATTTAATCTGAACAACTTTGTTAAGTAGATATTGTTCTCCCCTTTTTAGAGATGAGATCAATGCTAGAAGGCATAAATTAAGGTAAGTAATTAACCTAAAGTATGTATAGTCATTAGGTGCTAAATCAGAACCTGACCCTATGTTTGTCTGACTCTAGAACCCTTGCCCTTAATTCCTGTGCCATACTGTTTTTCACTGAAATGAACTTTAATTTCTTTTCAATAAGTAAAGTAGGAATTGGACTTTATTATGTATTTTATATGATGTCTGTTTCATTAACCTTCAAATATTCTACTTCAAATTTTTCGTTGTGGAATTGGTTCACCTCGTAATTGAGCACTTTCTAATTGAAAAGTAAACTGGGATAGACATGCTGAGATAGGTTTTTGAAGTTTCTGATAGCCTCAAAGGTGTATAATATTTTCAAATGATTTTTGGGTGAATTTTGAAATTTTTCTCTTTTGGAAAAGACTTTTAGCTACTTGTGTAGCTTAAAAGGCCTCATTTATACTCCAGAGTCCTTTTCTCCCATCTCTTCTTTGCTTTGTCTTCCTTTGAAGTCTAGCAGCAAAGCAACTCATGCAAGAATAGGACAATCATTTATTAGAAGAGAATCCTAATCTTTAAAAACTTTCCCTGTCCTCGCTGATATTTGTACTTTTTTGTTGTTGTTGATTCTCTTTAATATTTTGTATAGGACTAGTCTTCTGTGGACAGTGTCTTTCCATTTGGAGAGACAGCATTTTTTAGAGATTCAATATTTTAAAACAAATTTAAGCATGCGGTATAGCAGACATTTAAAAGAGATACTAAATGATAGCTGGCATTTCTTTGATATGTTTCTATATATGCTCCAAATTTTCTTTTTACTTAAATATTATAGTTTCTGCATTTTCTTATAAGACACATTTTAGAATTTGGTAACAATAGGGGTCTGTAAAGATATAATTCTTAAAATGAATGACCAATTTAGTATATCATATTCTCTCATTTCTTAAAGTACAATTTTATTTATACTATAATATTTACCTAGAAAAGGCTAGTTCTGCTCTGTATAAAATTGTTCTTTGCTAATATTCCTGTATTTTTCCTGAAGTATTGAGAACCACAGTTGAGTTTTCTTTAACAATTTGTTCATAGCAGTTTCTAGTGAGAGGTCAGATAAAAGAAATCTTGAGGCTCCTTTCTGGGCCTGTGTTGACCCTATTTACATTTCAAGTCCAGGAGTTGAGGAAGGGTTCTTCTGTCAGGCATCAGCTATACAAAACAGACAATAATAAATAGGGTCCCTAGAGATACAAGTAATGCGGAGTTGGAAAAATATATCTGCCCTCCCCTCCTCACAGTTAGTGGTTGCATTGGTTTGGCCAAAAAGTATGTTTAGTTTTTCTGAAAAATAAAAGACATTTTCCATTCACCAATAACTTTATTGATTTGGATATTTTGAGTATGTTGTTTATCTCCTGCATGGTATAATGTTGATTGTTCTCAATTAATGTCTTGATTTGATCGCTATCAGCTTAAACTGGTCTACCTGTCCATGAAGCTTTGTCCAGCAAGAAATCTCCAGCACGAAACTTCACAAACCACTTTTGACACATTTGATAAGTCACAGCACCTTCTCCATACACGTGTGTTTCAGTTGTGTTTTTTACCTTTCTTGAAATAATAAAGTATAATATGCTGAAAATGTTGTGTATAATCTTCTGTCTTCAGTATTAAAATGGCTACACAAAAATGTACCAATTCTGATATGACAGCTGTTACAATACAATGTAACAAAATTATTTCAAATGAAGCTAAAGACAACTAAGTGCTACTACAGCCGGGGGGGTGGGGCAAACAAACTTTTTGGCCAACCCAATATTAGAAGACAGACTTCCTTTCCTTTCTTTATTCACATAAACACTGAGTTCAGGGAGTTGTACAGGGTTGGGCAAAAGTAGGCTTACAGTTGTTTATATGGAAAAAGTCATGCAGGTTATGATGATTACAATAGCTTTATTAACTCTGTGTTTCTCATACAACTGTAAAGCTAGTTCGGTCCCACCCTGTGTTCACTATGTCTTTGTTTTTAGATCATATGTACTACTTAATTATTGCAATACATATTTTTTTGTGGTGGTTGTGCTGGAAATAAATATTTTTTAAAGGTTTCTTGAAATATTGATAGAAAAGCTTAGTTACCTGGACCCTTTGGCATGTTAGTATTGAGGATACAATGTAATGGAATAAAATTAAAAAACCGAAACATGATAGAACCAGATTATTCTACTAGGAACAGTTACTTATACATGGACAAGCATTTAACTTTTCTGAGCTTTGACTTCTTCATGTTTAAAATAAAGAGAAAACTAAATTATTTTAAAGTTCTCCTAAGGTATGAAATTCTGTGCTGTCTGGAACATCATGAAAAGAACATAGTGCCTCTATGTAGTGAAAATAGAGTACCTCTCTAAGTACTACAGCAAATAAAGTGTAAGGAAGCTCACGTTTCTCACTTACATGAAAATACTTTGACCTTTCTAAGTATTGATCTGTTGTCTCTCACAAAGAATCAGTAAAGTGCTGCTAATGACATATTGATAACCGTGATAAGACTTAAAAAAATGCAGCTACAGAAAACAAAAGTTATAATAATTAGTCTTGGGACAGTCAACTCAGGGCCAAATACTAGTCTTGAGGGCAGCATTGTAATGTGGCAGAGTCTGTCAATTGTTCATAATAGAACTGGCTAACCAAGAAAAGATTACACTGTCCTCTTCTGTTTAAGAAGACACCAGGCTTACACACAGGGTCTGGCACAGATAATGCCCCTTGTTTTTATTATAAAATCCTAAGCATGTAATTCTGTATAGAACAATAGCATGCCCAAGTACACCATATGACATTTTAGGTGAGTTAAATGTTCAAATTAAAACTATAAATTATTACACTTATATTACCTTACCAACCACACTCAATCAGGCCTTACTTCTGCCTGACCCTGTAGTACATTCCATATGAACCCTTCCAATTTAAAAAGTTTGAAGCTTTAAAAATACACTTTAGTTTTCTAAACATTTAATTTATTGACTCTTTCCTGATGGTATTATATAAACCGTATATATTACCATCAGCATATATGCTGTTTTACTTATGGAATCTGTCATTACCATAGTTGCAATATGAATGATATCTTGTTGGATTTAGTATTTGTTACTTCCCAGTTGCAGGTCTATAATTATTAAGGACCTTTATGATGAATGAAAAGAATAATGATTTCTTGAATAGATTTGTAGAATCTGTGTTATTAATAATGACTGGAAAAGAGAAAGATAGCAAAATTTTAAACACCCAATAACAGCCATTATGACAGTTACAGCCATGGTAGAGGTAGGTGAATCTGTGTTAATCATTTAGACACAGGTACTTCTAGAAACAAAAAAAATAGTGTTCATCCAAAATTTTTAGTATTTACAGGTTGATTTCTAGGATGACATTGTTCTTATAGCTCATTTGTGCTAAGATGAAAATGTTTGAAAATTCACCTTCCTAGAATATAATTTTTTATTGCAGACTTCAGTACAGTACAGTGTTTGTTATTTTGTGTGACAGGATACCCAGAGTTATATTGACGAATGTCCTGGGAACGGAGTTAGGAAGAAAATACATAAAGACCTCTCCTGTAACTGAGGCCAGTTTGGGTGATACAGACAACTTGCAATCAGAGCAGCTTTCTTCAGCATCTGATGGCAGCCTAGAATCTTGTCAAAATCTAAATCCTCACAAGAGCTTCTTTTTGTCTGAAAGGTATGTTTAGTTATATAACTTTACTCAACATAAATATACTTATACTCATGAGCCCTCCTCTATTCTCCCCCCACAGATACATTATTGATAAATGTGAGGCAAATGTGCTCTGATGGCTAGTGTGACTTTTCTCTCCTGGTGGTGAGAAAGGGTACTGGAACCAACAGTCCATGCATGACTACTACTCAGTTTCAAAAATCACTGGTCTCTTCACATGTAATTTGGGAAAATGAATGCAGACTCTTCATGAAAATTTAGTTACCTATTTCAGTATTTCAGTTAATTTGTCTGGTATAATTGAAATTCATTCCCCAAACATCTATCTATTCCTCCTCCTTCTCTGTCCTGTTCATTCATTTGGCAGGTGGGCTGTCTATCTTTGTTCATCAATCCATCCCTCCATCCTCCCATCTTGTCTTATTTACTGTTTTTGTATCCAGATTCTAGGATTGTACTTGGAACTTAGTTACTTAGTAAATACTTTTGACAAATGGCTGAATGTATCTCAAAAAATGGTTTGAGTTAGCCAAATTCCAATAATAAATGTGGCTACTGTGCCAATGAGAGAAATGGAAATTTGAAGTTGCTTTTGTTTTAAGTTTTATAAGAGTGAGGATTATAAATAAGAAATTGTGGGTGCTCGCTTTGGCAGCACATATACTAACATTTGAATGATACAGAGAAGATGAGCATGGCCACTGTACAAGGATGACTCACAAATTCGTGAAGTGTTTATATTAAAAAAAAAAGAAAGTGTGGGATAAAAGCTAGGGGATGTCAGTAAGTAATAATAGATCTTTAACTTTCATTTTATCATAAACTTTTCTATTTAAGTTTTTGCTTTCAGCTAGTGCAATAAATAGTTTTGATTTGAATGAAAAAGTATTGACCCAGTCTTACCCCCCGCCTCCCGAACCATCCAAAGGTGACTTCTGGTTTGTATTTCTCTTGTAAGTCTAATTACATTAAAGAGTATTTGTAATTGCCCCTTTAACATTCTATAACAAATTTCTTAAATTTCGAACACATTTTATTTTTATAAACTCTTTATTTCTTATGAACTTTAAAAAATTAGGAACTTTGTTCCTTTTAGTAGATATATTATGCTTTCACCTAGGTTCTACTTAGTAAATTATCAATGACAATTTTAACTTGCTGACAAAAAAAGCATTTCAGTGGCATTATCACATTACTAATAAATTTAATGTATGATGCGAGATTATTAGAGGCGCATTTATCATTTTGAACTATAGCTGTTTATTTCTGCCTTCTCTTCTGGACTGTGAGTTCCTTAAGAAGAGATACCCTGTTTTATTTGCATTATACCCAGTGGTTAGCTCAATATATTTTGAATTTTGTACATTCAGGTTAATGTTTATGTCATTCAACCTTGAGCTTTGGTTTCTTGAGTTGTAAAACAAGTAATTTTGAATGACTTTTCTACTTCAGAAGATTATTATCTTTTAAATTTCATATGTGAGAATTCTTTGTGTACATAAAGTATATAAATAAAATTGTTATTACTGAGGGCTTATGTAAGGCATGTCATTTGAATTCCGTGGTAATAGTACATCATAAGTAATTACTTAGGTAAGTACTGTTACCACAGAATTCAAATGACATCCACACACATTCATACTGTTATGAAAAATAGCACATAATTACGAAGATTCTATGAAACTATCATATTAAATTTGTACTCTCAGGCATTATACCAGTCTAGGGCTAAGGTTTAATAATAATAGGTCTAAAATTTATGTCTGTTTATAAAATCTATTCAATAAGAGCTGTAGTTCTCAGGTTTTTACTAAATAATTCTGGTCAATAAAAATTTGCTGCTATCAAGCTAATGTTGATAGGAGTCTCCAAAGTGGGGGGGAGAGAGGAGAAACTTTATTTAAGCAAACAATTTGCAAACTGGGAAAAGGCAGCCCCATGTTGGAAACCAAATTGGCTCCACTGAGACAAAGGGGAAAGCTGCCTTTTATAATGGTCGCACCCTGGTTCACTATTCTTTATTGCATTCTTTATGCAAATGAGGAATTTAAATAGCAAAGCTGTTATTGGTCCAAGTAGCATGGTCCTGATTGGTTGGATTGGTCATTATGGAGCAGCTGTTATTGGTCAGTATAGATTATAGATACAAATGAGGATATGGCTGCATGGTTCTGATTGGACAGGGTAGGTCTCAGTTCATTGCAAAATGATAGGAGGAACTCCGTTATAAAAGTTGATTCAGATGTCAGGAGAACAGTGTGGGAAGCTGAAGGGTTCAGTCTTTAGGCTTTTCCTGAAATGCACAAATGTGCTTGAGAGACTTCTGTTGGCAATGGCTGTTATGAATTTGTGCCCAATTAACCATAAGGCTTCTTGGCAGTATATTTTTCCCTTCTTGAGGTTCGCATTATGAAATTTCCAGGTGTGGTCTCTGAAAATTTATTCTGTAAGGGGTATTTTTCTTTGATTCTTGCATTTGGAATATATAGACTTTGGAGACAGACACCTGGATTCAGTTCTTAGCAGTACTCCTAACAAGCTGATTTATCTTAGGCAAGGTACTTATTCTGTCTTTAAAACAGAGATAATAATGTACAGTTATAGGATTATTGTACAGATTTAAGGAGATAAGCTATGTAAAGTCCCTAATATAATGCTTACAACTTAGTATATAATTAATAAGTGGTAGTCATTACTTTTCTCTCTCTTACTACTGTTGATATTCAACATGCCATTATAGGCTGTTGTAATCGATGCTACTGAAATCATGTATGCTGGGGATTCCAGGGTCTAATCCTGAGATTGGTGCTACCTTTGTTGCTATTGTCAGCGCTGCCAAGGTGATTGTCACAGTCGTACTAGTACTACCTTTTGCTTTAAGGAGGAGTTCTGCATTCCTTAAACCAAGCTTTAGTTCTCTTCTCCCTTTAAATGAGTTCATTTTCTGGAGAATTCAGAGTGCCCTGTGGAAATAAATTGCAAGCGTGACCATACCATCACTTCAGTTGATGTGCCCCATTAGAAATGAAATACAGTATGAGCACAGAGTAGGCTTGAGAATGGGGCTTTTGTAAGCAATCTCATTTCACCCTGCCTGTCTCAAAATCAGAAAGAGGAAATTAAAACTATTTAGGTCTTCGCAAGTGGAGACATGATGTTCTGACATTATTGTTAATTCTGTTGCTATAGAGGTTAATATACCAACTCTTGTTACAGAGATATAATGTCAAGGAGTCACTAAATATTGGTGGGCTGATAAAGGGGAACTATGACTTTGAAAATTGAGGAAGTTTCTTCTGAAAACCTAGAACTTGTGCCTCTGGTGATACATGGGGAAAAATGTATAAAGGCTAAAAATCTTACTTATCCTTAGCCTGTATTTAATGTTTGGGACTTTTGATACTGACTCTGACAACTTGAATGGAGTTATGTTCAAGAAAATATTGTATTAAATTTATTGGGGTGACATCAGTTAAAAAGATTATATATAAAGTCTCAAGTGTATGATATTATATCATCTGTATACATTGACTGTGTTCCTGGGTAGGAGACTGTGGTGGAGTTCATATCATGTGTAATGTGCAGTCAGACTAAGGCAAAAAAAATCTTGTTTTATGCCAAAAGTGAAGGAATAATAGAAAATACCAAGGATGAGTAGAAAATTTAAAATGGTCTTTCTGAAGTAGCATATTTGTTTTTTACCTAGATGAAAATTTATTATTTTAACATATACATATTTATTAAGCATTGAATTACTCTTGTAACAACTTTTTTTAAAAAAGATTTTATTTATTTATCTTTAGAGGGGAAGTGAAGGAGACAGGGAGAGAAATATCAATGTATTTTTGCCTCTTGTGCATCTCCTGCTGGGAACTGTCCTGCAATCCAGGCATGTGCCCTGACTGGGAATTGAACCATGGTTGTTTGGTTTGTAGGCCCATGCTCAGTCCACTGAGCTACACCAGCCAGGGCTCTTGTAACAATTTTTAAGTAGTATGTATTGTCTTTACTATGATAATTGCAATGTGTAAATACCGTGCCTTTATTAACTTAGTAAAGGCTTGAATTGCAGCTGAGGCAATTTGTTTAACTCCTTTCTCTGTGCCTCAGTTTATCTCATCTGTGAAATAAGGTAATACCTAGGTATAGTGGAGGAGTAAATGAGGAAATCCAGCTGTTCTTTTTTAATTTGGTAACTTTCCACATTAATAAATAGAGCTCTATTTTTATCTTTTTTACATATCTGTACTTCTTTATGAGTGAATATTTAGGATATTTTTCATTTTTTGTCTGTATAACACAGCTACAATAAGTGGATTATAGATATGACTGAATTTATTCATAGAACTCCTTGTAGTGTCATTCTCTTGTATTTTCATGAGAATTAGGTGTTACTAAAATTATTTGATAATGTCTTGGCAAAAATAAATAGTTTTCCTTTCAATATTTTTTATTTTTAGTGAAGGTGCATTTTGTATTTTTTATGTGAATTTTGTCTTTAGTCTTCATAGGTATTGGGGTGTTCCATCTATTTCTTACTGATTTGTAAGAACTCTTATTAAAGGTATTAACTCTTCATTTTATGTGTTGCAATTTTTTTCATGTTTCCTATGTGTAATTTTACTTTGTAATATATTCTGTAGTATATAAATTTAAAATTTTATTTTGAAAAATCTATCAGTGCTTGACACCTGTGTTTTGGTTTATCCTTGGAAAGACCTCCTCAGCCCCAAGTATAGAAATAGGTCAGTCAACTACAGTTTGAATTTTTGATACTTATATTAGGTATTAGATCCAGAACAACAGTCTGGAGATTACTAATTGAAGTTCTAATTCCATTTGGCCTTTCTGTAGTCTGATTTAAATGTCTCTGGATACTTGGTTTCTTTCTACGTTTTGGCTATTGTGAATAACATTATTATGAACATTGATGGACAAGTATTTGTGTCTCTCCTTTCAGTTCTTTTTGGTGTATACCCAAAAGGGGAATTGCTGGATTATATGGTAATTTTATTATTACTTTTTGAGGAACTACTATACTGTTTTTGGTAGCAGCTGCACTATTTCACATTGCCACTAACAGTACTCAAGAGTATCATTTTCTTGACACCCTTGTTGACACTTGTTTTTTTCTGGTTTTGCGTAAGAGCATCTGAATAATATAAAGTGATATATCATTATGTTTTTGACATGGATTTCCCTAGTAATTAGTGATGTTGAACATCTTTTCATGTACTTATTGGCCATTCATATATCTTCTTTGGAGAACTGTCTATTCACGTCCTTTGCCCATTGATGAATCATTTAAAAAAATTTAGGAGTTCTCTCTATATTGGGAATATTAATACCTTTTCAGAAATATGGTTTGCAAATCTTTTCTCCCATTTGTGTGTTTCCTGTTTACTCTATTGATATTGACCTTTGCTATACAAAAGTTTTAATTTTGATGAAGCCCATTTGTTTATTTTTCTGTGGTTCCTATGCCTTCGAAGTCATATCAAAGAAATTATTGCCAAATTCAATGTCACGAAGATTTTCCTTTGTTCTAAGGGTTTTATAGTTTTAGCTCTTTCATCCATTTTGAGTGAACTTTTGTATATAGTATTAGTGAGTGTCCCACTTCATTCTTTTGCATGGGGATATCCAATTTTCCCAGTAGCATTTGTTGAGAGACAGCATTTGTTGCTATTTTTTCCTAATTGAATCGTCTTGGCACCCATGTAGAAAATCATTTGATCATACATGTGAGGGATTATTTTGGGGCTTTCCAGCTATTCTATTGGTCTGTATGTCTGCCTTTATGCCAGTACCATCTGGTTTGATTATTGTAACTTTGTATTAAGTTGAGAAACCAGGGAGTGTAAGACCTTCAAATTTGTTCTTTTTTATTTTGACTATTGTCTCCGTTAAATTTCTTTGTGAATGTTAGGGTAGGTTTTTCTTTCTATTTTTTAAATAATAAAAAAAATTCCAATTATAGTTGACATACAGTATTATGTTAGTTTCAGGTATGTGACATGGTGATTAGACATTTTTACACTTAAAAAGTGATCACCATGGTAAGTCAGAAATGATACATAGTTATTACAGTAGTAATGATGTGTTACCTATTACTGTACTTTTACATCCTGGTGACTGTTTTCATAACTGGCCATTTGTAGATCTTAATCCCTTCTTCTTTTCACCTTTCCCCCTAACTCCTATCCCATCTGGCAACCATAAAATGTTCTTTGTATCTGTGAATTTGTTTCTGTTTTATTTGTTTATTTTGATCTTTTAGGTTCCACATATAAGTGAAATCATATGATATTCCTCTTTCTTTGTCTGACTTACCTGGGTCCATCCATGTTATTGCATGTTGCAAGATTTCTTTCTTTATTATGGCTGAGTACTATTCCTGTGTGTGTGTAAACTTCCTCTTTATCTATTATCTATCAGTGGACAGTTAGGTTGCTTCCATATCTTGGTTATCGTAAATAATGCTGCAGTGAACATAAGGGTGTATATATTTTTTAAACTAGTGTTTTGGATTTTTTTGATAAATACCTAGAAGTGGAATTGCTGGGTCCTTTATTTTCTCTTGTATTAGCCTTTGTTTTAAAGTCTATTTTGTATGATCTAAGTACTGCTATCCCAGCCTTTTTTCTAGTTCCATTTGCATGAAGTATCTCCCCTCCTTTCTTTTCAG
>PVKM010008590.1:0-38689 GCA_004027735.1 Carollia perspicillata
GAAACACATTATACATGGGTAGTAGTAATTCTATGTCTATGTAAATGTTTTTAATTTTTTTATTTATGCTTATGCTTTAAAAGTGTAATTCTGGAAAGCAATAATGATATCTGTATGCAAAATAATACCCTGGAATTCAATAATCATAGTTGTGAAACTGTCTTAAAAATGCAGCATCAGCAAAGCTATGGATGGAACTGAGGTTGATGAAATGTACTGGGATGAGGAAAGTGACCCTTCAGAAGACACTGGTAATGTAGAAATTGAAGAAGATGATACTTCTGATATTGACAGTAATGCAGAGTTCTTGCCTTCAATTATGCATAAATATTGTAAATTTGTTACTGGTACAAAAAATTTTTGCACCTTCTATCTGTTCTTGCCTTTTGTAACTATTTGTTACATAAAATTTCTTATACCATAATATGTTAAAAAATAAATACTAAAACTCCTTTATAATATAAAAAACAAGTATCTAAGTATAAACAAAGAAAAACTGAATTAAAAAATTAAAATCAAAGATTTTGTTTCTGGAAGTTTGGGCCAAAAATGTGGGTGAACATTATACACAGTAAAATATGGTAATTCAGGTTCATGCCTCCTTCAAAAAACATATCTTCATAAAGGAAAGCACACCGGTCAACTCTCTGCAGGGATGTGTAGGTGTTTGATTTTGAGGAATATCAGTGGAGTTTGGTTTAAGGAATATAGACAATCTCCCAAGAGTTTAAGAATGGGAAATAAAATAACACCAAGATTCATGGGATGGTATCGGAAAGGTCAGGACAGGTTTAGCCACCCTGGCTTTAATGGAGGTTCATGTTAGTGGGTCTTTTTTTCTTGCAACTTATTTTATTTGTTCTACTTTCCTCTACAAACAAGCCTTATGTGTTTACTCAAGGTGTCTCTTCTCCCACAAAATGCCACATGGCTTTGGCTTGGCCTGAACAGACTTTTATCAGTTTTTACAGATATTGTAACTCTTCTTCCACAACTGACTTAGTCATTTAGTGCTCATTGTACAGTTCTCAGAAGAATCCGACTTATCTATTTTGGTTCAATCCTCTCTGGCCAGTGATTTGGGTTTCTAAGAGTAATTTTGGTTTTCTATGGTCATCCTTTCAGCAGGAGCCATGGAGATTTGCTTAGAAAGGAGGCATGGGTAGGGAATGAGGGCAATGGCTGACAAGTATAATATAACTGGTTTATTTCTAAGTGAGTTTCTCTATTCCTCAAGTGCTAAACACTGTTTTTGGATTTTCTCTGAAGCAGATATACTCAAAATTTGCTTGGAGTGGGCTCATGAAATTATTTTGATAACAAGTACTATAGACTTTTTTATTTTAAACTTGAAATAATCTACTTTTTTCTTCTCTACTTTGTTTCAATCTCAATTTTTGGTTACAGACTATTTAACACAAATGCTTGCAATATTATATATAATATACATATTATATATATAAATAGGTAATATGTGCATATACATATGAAGAACTAAAGCAAGAAAAGTCAAAGGCATTTTACAAGAGAGAAAGAGCCTAACAAAATTATAAGGACTAAAATGATCATAGTTGATGTGATTTCCTATGGCTGCTATAACAAATTACCACAAACTGGGTGGCTTTAAACAATAGAAATTTATTGTCTCATAGTCCTGGAGGCTAAAAGTCTAAAAACAAGATATCAGCAGAGCCATGCTCCCTCTGAAGGCTCTAGGATATAATCATTCTTTGTCTCTCCCTAGTTGGCAATTCTTGGTATTCCTTGACTTAGAGCTACATCACTTCCATTCCTGTCTCTGTTTTCACATGAGTGTCTTCCCTCTGTGTGTCTGTCCAAATCTCTTTCTCTCAATAAAGATACCAGTCATTGATTTAAGGTCCTAACCCAGTGTGACCTCATACATACTTCTTCAAAGACCTTATTTCCAAGCAAGGTTATATTACAGGCACCAAGCATTAGGTTTTCAACAACTCTTCGTGGGGGACACAATTCAACCCACAAGAGTCTAGTTAGGAAACTAGCATGAATGAAGCAGAGAACATGTACTGTGAACAAATGTGGGTAATCACTAAAATGGAATTCATGAGATCTGGGTTATAAATATTCATGGCACAGATGCAGCAGCATATTAATCAATCCCAAAGATGCCTTTCCCAAATAGCCTACATAAATCCAAAGTAGTCAAAGTATCTCCTCTAGAACTCATCAATAGTATTGAGTTTTGTCTGCTTATTCATTCATGATTTTGTTTCTTCTTCCTACTTTCTGAAAGTTTCCACAGATTTTCCACATCTCCTACAGTTTCTGATTCTCGACTGTTACCATAGATATATTATCCAAAACATATCTGTAAATTTGTACCCTAGATCCTATTACCTCTTGACTATTCAAGGTGTTACTTTGCAAATACCCCTCCCCAACTTTACTATTTTTCACTTTAAACTAGATCATTCCCATCTACATACATACATACACACTATATAACATAACATACATAAAGATGCTGTAATTGGCACATTTAAAAATAACTCTATTGAGTCCATTTTATCTAACAAATGCTGTAAAAATGGTTTTGTTCCTCTTTGTAACAAAATTCCTTCAAAGGCTTATTTTTCTCCAAGTCCTCTCCCGCACACTCCAGTCCAGCTTTCACCCCAGTACTCCACTATAATGTTCTTGTCGTAATTCTCAATAGCTTCCCCATTGCTAAAGCCAACAGTGAATTCTCAGCCCTCATCTTTTTTGACTTACCAACAGCATTTATCACAGCTGGCTACTCTTGTGTCATAGATACACTTGCCATAGGGACCTTACACTCTTCTCAATTTCCTCTCACTTTGCTGGTTGTTTCTTCTTGTTTTCTTTGCTCATGATTCTTCTCGAACTTTATAATCTTTGACCATCCTAGTGCATCTTTGGATCTCTTGAAGGCAATTTTAGTGCATACTAGTCATAATTATGCTTTGGTGGGATCACCAGAGGAAAAAGAAAAGCTCTTTTTCCCTTCAGAAATTCTCAATCAATATATATACATATATGCACTCCTTTGGCATCTAATTAAACCTCTTAGCCTTAAATCCCACCTACATGTTAATGACTCCCAAATTACATAACCCCGTCAGACCTCTTTCCTGTAATTCAGACTCATATATCTAACTGCCAATTCAATATGCTTGGATATGTAATAGATATGTCAAGCTCACCATGTCCAAATCTGAAGTCATCCTACCACTAAACCTGCTCTACTTTTAACTATATCCTCTGATGATGGTGGTAACTCCATTCTTGTAGTCACTTGCACCGAAAATCTTAGTCTTTCTTGACTTCTCCCACTCCATCCTATCCACAAAGAGGGTTTGTCATGAAACATGTAAAGAAGATTCAAAATATAATCAGAATGCAACAATTCTCTCCACCTCCACTAATAATATATCCTCATAAATTGACTGTCATCTCTCACCTGAAATTTTACTTCGATGTTCTTCTAACTAGCCTGTTTCTATGCCTGTCCTCCTACAGTTTATTCACAGCATAGTACCAGAGTGAAATTGTTAAAACTCAAGTTATATAACATCTCTCTTTTGCTCAAGCCTTCCAATGCCTTCCAAAACCCACAAATGCCAACTTTCTGCAGCGTAAAACCCAGTGTCTTTACAGTAGCCCACAAGGCCCTACATGAATTGGCCTTGGAATCTTGGATCTCCTCTCATTCTGTTTTCTCTATTATTCTCTTCAAACTAGCATACTGCCTTCTTAGCATCCATCAAATATGATAGATTTGCTCTTGTCTTAGGGCCCATGCAATTAAAGTATTTCTACAGATATTTCATTTGTAATTCCTCACTTCTTCAAGCCTGGGGAATTATCTCTCATTGAGGCTTACCTGAATCACCACAAACATCTCTCTAAATATTCATTATTTTATACTCATCTAATTTATACTAAATAAGGTACTTATTTATTCTGTTTATTGTTTATCCCCCTCCTTTATAATATAAGGTTCATGCGGACAGGGATTTTTGTCTGTTCATTGATGCATTTTGAGCATCAAAACAATGTCTGACACATAGTAGTTACTCAAAGACTACTTGATGACTGAATAAATGCTTTGTTTACCTTTGAAGACTAGACCAACAACTTCTGAAGGAAAAAAAGTACTTTTCTTTTTTTCTCTAGTGATCCCATGAATTAAAGCATAATTATGACAAGAATAACACTACAAATGCTTTAAAAAAATGTACCTCATCACTGATACTAGTGATGAAGAGCTGTACAGTATGCTGGAGGACATCATTGATTTAATGGTCTTAGATACATTGTTGCTAAGTGGTTGTGAGCTGCAATGATTTATGGTCCCTCACCGTATTATGCAATGCACCATGCAGGGGCTGACACTATCTCTTCCTTCGTGTACTGCTGGATGCCACTTCTTAGCCCTGTGCATCTTAGGAGGATCTTAACAGTAGTTCTGGACAATAGAATAGGGTAGAAATTCAATAGAATAGGATTGCACCTCCCAGGCTGAGCCTTAAATTCCCTTGTGATTCTGTTCTCTTTACTTGTCCTCTGCTCAGAAGGAGAGGATACAGTGGAGCATTTAGAGGCCCTAGCAGACGGTGGAGTCACTGTATGGAAAAGGGCTGAGTTTCTGAATCAAAAGGCGGAAGATCACTCACCACACTCCTTCTTGGACAATGAAATGAACAAGGGCTAAAATCTTTACGGTTTTAACTCACTAATACCAGTGGTAAATTTTTATGATAGCTTGTCTAACATGGCCAACAGAGCCAGTTCTTAATATCATCTTACAAAGGTAGGGTGAAACTTGACTATGTAAATCTGTTAAAGTAGCATATGTTAGTATCAAGGAAATGAAATCTTTGGCAAAGCAGGATTGCAATCTCCAAAAAACTGCTATTTTTACTAAATACTCCAATATATTAGCATTTCTTCTTGGAACACATGGGTTGGAGCTTTTTCGACCTGAGATGTGAATCTCTAGCTTAAGTTAGGATGCCTCTTTCAATTCAAAAGCAGTGTCAATAGGAAAGCAAGTTGGCTGTTTGTGCTTGGCACCACCTGGCTGCAGTTACATCTCTTAGCACTAAACACGCTGGCTGTGTCAGAGTTGAGGACTGTCATTCTGATGAAGTGGGGAGTGTGTTGCCCTGGTAGGAAGCCTTTTAAATTGAATGACAAGGTTTTTCTTATTTGTTACATCCCCAGGCCATTGTCAAATCATATAATGCCAGCCCAGGAAAGTAATTACAGAACTGTTGTGAGGCTGTTACCAGCTGCTTTTCATTTTTCTCCATTGTGACTGGGATGTGGAGAAAAATTGGGATGACTAAGAACCACAACATAAACGCCACCCAATCTGCTGGCCAGTCACATGTGGCACTTATTTTCAGCCAAGGGGAAAAGAGCAGGTTCCTGAAATGTTATTAGATGTCAGTGCCAAATATAATGAAGAATCTACATCCAACCATGGGAGACTGGGCAACGAGAACAAATGGATTTCATTTATTAAATGGTTATCAAAATCATTAGGCCACAAAATCTAATTTCTAATAACAAAATCCTGTGTTGCAAAACTCCTTTCCTCCTTGCTATTTCTTTTCTCTCTGGTGCTTTCTTTATTTTTTGTGTAGGGGCCACAGTGAGCCTTCAGATAATATGTCACTCAAAGTTTCCAACAATAAATTCATCCTCATAAAAAAGTAACTATAAGGATATATGAAGGGGAAATAGACAATATTAAATGTATTTTCACCTCACCACTTTATCTTGATTTGATCCTTTATAATAAGAATTTTGTAAGGTGGTCAATGCTTATTTTCAAGGTTAATTTATTTCCTAACTCTGCTGAGTGAAGACTAGTACTATGTTTGATAGGCTCCTGATTTAAAGTAAAATATGTATTGTTTTAAGCTTCTAACTGCTTAAAGTTTAGTGGAAACTTCTTAAGATTCTTGACACAACTGAATGTTGTGTTTCCAATCAGGTGACAATCTAATCAGCATGAACCTTAAGTGATTATTCATTATTCACTTTATTTGAATGAAATTGCCTAACTAGCATGTAGCTATGCTAGTGAGTTATTCTGTTCACATATAACCCTTTCTTGTTCTGAAAGTCATTGCTTTCCTCTCCTTCCTAGTTACTGAGATATGATGAATATATTTGTATGTCTTCTAGAAGTTGCAAAAGGCAATTGCTTCCCTATACTCTAGGCAAAATTCCTTCCATTAAAAATGTGTAACCACCTTTCATGAAAAAACTTATTTGTAAATCATGACAGTGGTCAGAGGCTTAAGATCCAACAACATCCCAAATGGAAATAATTAGAATTTGTGGTAAAGATAAGAGTGAGGTTTGAAACCTGTCAGTACATATCACTAAGTAGAAGTAAATTATGGCTTGTCAAAAATGACAGATTTCAACAAGGTGCTTCCTTTTCACTTTGAGAAAGACCTTTTTCCACCCAGCAATTAACTTTATCCCCATTAATATTCAGTAGCATTGACAAGGCTGACAGAGTAAAGCTGGGTTTTATAAAACTAAAGACAGGTTGATAGAGACTCATTACTTTGTCTAATAATTTATCATTGTATGTTCAATCTTATTAAATAAAGAACAAAGTTGTTGAATGCAGCATTGATTTGTTGTGCCAGGTGAAGGACTCAAATTTTCTGTATACATTTTCTTTTTGTGATTCATAAATTTATTTTTGCAAATAAACAGTAATTTTGCCTAAAGGCTTGCAGAGGTGACACAATAATACATTTATACCACATCATAATATGCTTAGTACTAGCACAGTTTTCTTTAGATATTTCTCCACAATTTGTAAATAATAATTATGCTACAAAGTTAAATTAAATAAAATGAGTAACTACACTTAAACGACCCTTTGATCATGGGCTGAGAAAGCCTAAGAGCAAGTATTTGCTTGTGGTGTGGTAGAAAAGAGCAAAGATTAACTAACAACTCAAAAGAACAATAAAAACCAAACATTTTAATCTTCCTTTATGATATAAAAAGTCAGAAATAAAATAGAGCAGGTTTTACAAAGCTTCAATATGTGTCAAAAATGATGTTGCTTAGAGACATAACATCTGTTCTGTTTTTGTATTTGTCATATTTCCTAAAAAAATGAAAATGAAACATTGTGCTTTTTCAAGCTTATGGACACAAATCACACACACACACACACACACACATACACGGGACACTTTGGCTGAGTCCAGCTTTGCTCTGCCTTCTAGAATTGTGATAAAAAAAAATTCTCACTGTTGGTGAGAGAGATGTGATATTTGCCTAACAAAATCAACTTGCTTTTTTTTCTGGAAGTTTCTATGTTGTTCTTTCCCTCTGCCATGACAGGTGACTTATTTTTCTTTTAACACTATATCGATCAGCATTTTTATTGCCAGAGGCAGTATTAGTAAGTACTAGATGTATTACTGACATGGAACTTTGCCACTTGTATTTATGTTCTGTGCTATGACAAATTAATGTTCTTTGGTAGAAATGACAATTTTAGTCCTCATCAATTCATAGTTTTTGAAGAAGTCTAATTTTTCATAAGTGAAAATTCATGTAGTGAAAATGGAATCATTTCACACAGTTCTTACTTTGGCCCTAAGCAAATGCACTGAATAGCTCTACTCTTTCATTCCCGATTTGTGTATCAAAGTCTGCAGAAGGAATCACACCTGAACATCTGAGCGGGCAATTGGTAATTAGGTTGTAATAATGAAAACTTTGGATTTGATTTCCCTATTTCTTGAGTTTCCCCTTTTGGTTCTCTCTCTGATGTTCCACATCCCCTTAGATCATTATCTCCTGTTAATTCTTATCTCTTCTCCTAGAAGCAGTCTGTTTCTCTGATTTCAACTTTATCCAGCCCCCTGTCCCCTTTCAAACTCTGCTTTGAATTATCAATGCTAATATTATCCTTCAGTTCTTGTCTTGCTTTCCTCTTGACTATTCTATTTTCTAAACCATTCATGAACTACTCCTGCTCTGTGTTAGTGAAGCCTTCTTAGAGAAGACAGCAGTTATTTGAAGAGCTGTGTTTGTTTATTAATCACACATTCATCGAGAACCTACTATTGGTGTGGAAGAACACCAAGATGTTGTACATACCTTCACTGCCATCAGTAACAGCTAGTGTTCATATAGCACCAAGTATGTGCCAGACACTGATCTATGTGCCTTAGAAATATTAACTCACTTGACCCTCCCCACATCCCCTATGTTTTCATATGTAGGTTTTATTATTATTCAGGTACGGGGAGGACAACATACCAGGAGATGACTGCCATTGGAAAGGTAGTTTGTTATCACCATTACCAAGAAGAGGAGACATGCCACGCCATACAGGACCACACAAGGAAGCGTCAGGGTCAGAAGACAAAGGAAGTAGAAGGCAACCATAGGCAAGAGCTTTTATTGTGGTTTCCATTGAAGGAAAAAGCAAGGCAGAGTAAGTAGTCTCAAGATTGGCTAGGCTGAATGATTTCAGGGGGGTTGGGCTACGGGGTTTCTCTCAAATTTCCTGGTGTCTGGCCCTAGGGAATCAAGGCAGGGAAATTCTGGCTAGGAAAATAAGAACCTAATAGGGGTTGTAGGGTATAGGCTTCAGATTGAATAATTTGCACATGAAAGATGTGCTCACAGACTAGTTGTTTACTATCTCTAAGAACTGGCTAGTCCTGAAAGAGGCAGGTATGTCCCCAGGGTCAGTATAGCCCAAGATGTCAAAGCATCACTATAAAAGGACATTGTTTATACACCCTAGAGACATTATTGCCAAAGCCACATAACTAGTAAGTGGTTGAGTCCAGATTCAAACTCTGAATGTGTTCAGGGATTTGCAAATCCCTGTGTAGCATAGGCCTGTATAGAGGGAACTGAAAAAAATTATATTTGGAAAGTTATTTGAGATCAGTGTTAAGAAAGCCATGAGTAAAATAATAAGGGACTTGGACTTAATTAAGGGAAAAAAAACTAAGAGATGTTATAAATGTATTTATGTGTAATATGTATTATATATTATATGTAATACATATATAACATATAGAAAGCCTTCAGACATATATAATATATGGTCTTTCAGCAGGAGAGTTACATGATCATACCTGTTTCACAGGAAGTAGAATTGGAAGGAGGAGAAATAGAAGGTGGCAACATCAATTAGGATATTATTGAAGTACTGTATTTTGTGCACTTTTTTGCAATTTATAAGGCACACTTTTTGCCCCAATTATGTTTTAAAAATTTGTTTATTTATTTTTAGAGAAAGGGGAAGGGAGGGAGAAAGAGAGGGAGAGAAACATCAATGTGTGGTTGCCTCTGTCATGCCCCCTACTGGGGACCTGGCCCACAACCCAGGAATGTGCCCTGACTAGGAATTAAACCAGTGACCCTTTGGTTTGCAGGCTGGCACTCAATCCACTGAGCCACACCAGCCAGGGAAAATTTTTGAGGGAAATAAAAGGGTGCATATTATACATGGGTACTACTAATTCTGTATCTATATAAATGTGTTTAATTCTTTTATTTATGCTTATGCATTAAAAGTGGAACTCTGGAAAGCAATTATGATATCTGTGTGCAAAATAATACCCTGGAACACAATAATCAGTTTTATATATAAGTAAAAAATTGAATTAAAAGATTAAAATGAAAGATTTTTTTACCTGAAGTTTTGGGCCAAAAATGTGGATGCACATTATACACAGCAATATACGGTAACAAGCAAAGCTTAAGGATAGGTCAGAGAGTATTAGGGGATTGATTCCATAACCATTGTAGAGATAGAGTTGAAAGAACCTGTTATGATATTTCAACAGTTGAAACTATGTCGTACGAGGAATGGCAAAAGGAACCGGGAATTTACCATGCAGAAGAGAAAACCCAAGGGATAGACTCTCTGGGTTGCTTTGCTAGGCTGAATCTCAGAGGCTGCTCTGGGCTGCAAAATGGGAGAGAATAGAGATGTGGACAGAACTTAGAAATGCTTGTATTTTGGCTCTGTCAGAAGCTGATAATAAGGATCACCAAGGGGCCTTAGCTCCATGGTGGCTCAGCATAGTACTGTTAGTAGAATAAAAAAAGAGTAATTTATAATAATATGTATTTTAATAGGTTGATGCTCAGGCAAGGCTAACCCAGAAGACTTAATGATGTAGACAGATTCTTGCACCTACTGATAATGAATACATCGGGATTCAAGAAAGTTTAGATCAAACATCCTTCAATAGAAGAAATTTAGGAAGATGAAAGAGTGGAGATGTTAAAGGTCACTAAAATAAAAATAAGTCCTAAGAGAGAAAACTTACTTATCTATAAAAACTAAAGAGGGAAATAATCTTAATTGAAATAAGGATCACATGCCAAGACAAATTACAGACTTTGGAAACAGAGAAAATGATGAAGTATGATATTAGCACAAGGGAGCTGGGCCTTATTTATAAGTGCAATGTCAAAATAATTCCCAATGTTATGACGGGATAGTGACAAAGTATCTCTGAAAACACATCTCCTGTCTTGAATTCCTCCACATGTTAAGGCTCACAATCAGTGTCTGGCACTTAACAGACCCAGGAGATCCTATCCTTTGAGAAGCTGTTGGGAACGCAGGGTATACTGTAAAAAGAGGCAGTAATACAAGAAACCACAGAAAAACTATGACAGAGACGGAATCTATGTACACTGAAAAAAACAGGCAACCCACAAAATAAACAAAAAATGTCAATATGTAACTTTTATAATCTAGTTTTCTTATTGTTATTCACAAAAATTTTAAATATGAAATATAAAAACAGCTTTATTAATACAATTCAATATGCCCTTTGAATCTTATGTAGCTTCACTAATTTAATAATATTTCATTCTAAGTCTGTTAAAAAAAAGAGTGTTAGGTTTCCTTTGTTATGTATTTGCATGTGGCAGCTATGTATGTTCTACTGGTGAATCAGTTATAATGAGTGGAATTGTTTTGTCAATGTGATTTTCTGAAATGCTGAACAGTGCTCAGAAAACAGTGTAGTATTTCCTTGATTTAACAGTATTGCATTTCTAGAAATTTTAGTTTATATTTTAACTGTGAAAATACCTTGCTGTGATATGTAATATTCCCTCTGTGATTTTTTAATAATTGTAAACCATTTTCCCCTCCACAAATGTTGATGGAATATCTGAAAGTCATATACCATACTCTCTATTGCGCAAAACTGATATATGCACAGTGGGACACCTAGCATCTCTAAATAACAGCTTCATATTTCAACTGCTATGAAAAATAAAAAGTAATCTCATGATTTAAAAATTGTCCCTAGGAAGAACTACTGGTTTCGGTGATGAAGCTCAATGTAAGGGAGCCCCCTGCCATAAGACACTCAAGCATGTGCTGAAACCTCTTAGCTGGGGAATGGCAGAACTGAAGAACTGGGTGATTGGTTGGACTAGATCAGGTTTAAAAAATCAAATGCTCACAGGTAAAAAGTAGGTATGAGAAATATGTAAACTGGGCCAAGAGAAAGACAACAGTCAAGTGGTCTGTGTGGGCAGTGGTCCCATCACCACTTGTTGAAAGAATATTCTTTCCATATTGAATTGTGTGGCACCTTGTCAAAATCAACTGACTATAAATATGAGGGTTTACTTCTGGACTATCAATTCTATTCCATTGACCCATATGTCTATCCTTATCCTAGTACCACATGGTCTTGATTATTGTAGCTTTGTAGTAAGTTTGGAAATCAGTAAATGTGAATTCTCCATGTTCTCCTTTTCTGTCATTATCTTACTTAATTGCTACCTAAGCTTTTAAAAGTTATTAATCTTATATCCCATGTATCTCTTATTCATCATTTATTTCTTTAATTCACACCACTTTGACATACCCATGATCATAGTCTGGATTTCTATTTATCCTGTTACTTTTTATTATCTGAGAAACTTTATTTCTAAAATTAAATTGCAAGCTCTGTAGAATTAGGTCAATATTATCAACATTAAGACCTTCAAAAACTTCTAACAGAGTCTTATGCACAAAGAAATGGTTCCAAAAAATGTTTCCCATTTACTTTACTTTCACCGAGAATTAATTCAGCGAAATAAAAAGAGCACTACCTTGTCTTAAACCCTGGCTTTGCCACTTAAATTCTTTATAATGCTAAGTGATATACACCCTCTGTAAAATTAGAGTAAAAATGTCTAACTTAATGAATTATAATAAAGATTAGAAAGAGGCAAGTAAAACATGTAATCTATGGCAGACACTTGAGGTATGGTATGTATTTCATTACTTATAAAAAGCAATGTGGCAGGCAGTTAAAAAACTAAGCTTAGAGGTTTTGTTTTAGAAAAAAAGGAAAGGGGGAATAAAATTTTAAATGGTTATAAAAGTTACTTCAGATTCTAATTATTGTACTCAATATCTAAGTCTTCCTCATCCACGCCATTTCTTCTCAGAACTCTCACCATTTATTTCAGGGCAAATATACAGCAACAAACAGAAAGTGTGAGACATGCCCCCTCCCAATCATAGTGCTTATCTTATAAAATTTCTGGCATCTTACACAGATGCCAGAAAACAGAAAAACAAACAACATCAAGATACAATGTGATACAAGTCAAAATTTAATGTCAAATACAGCAAAGCTGAAAGGGCTGTACTCTAAGCCATTGTTCATTTTAGTCTGAAATGAAGTGGAAAGCCTTAGAGGCTAATTTTATTGTTACAAGATTCCTACTTCATATCAGTTAACCAGAGAAAAATATTGCAAAATGTTATATGTTGTTTGATTTTTTTCCTTCTCCAAAGATTATTGAAATAATTCTCTTGTAAAAGTTTATTTTGGAAAATACTAACAATCAGAAAGGTTTAACAGGGAAATGGTGTAATTAGGTAAGAAGCAATATTTCAACTTTTTGAGTTTCACTCAAGCAGAGACTCCTTTACTATAACCACTTTTGATGGGGAAATATTTATTTTAAATGAATATATTCTAAATAGAGCAAGGAAACAGATATATCAGAATGAATTAAAAAGTTGAGCATTCTTGGGGTCCTCCCTTGACAGTCATATTTTTGGCTTTGTCCTCTGTGAGTGATGGAATAATTTCCAGTCTTTACAGAGTTTAAAAAGTAACCAAAGTCTAAAAGTTTATTTCATATCTACTGAGGAAATGATGTGTATGGTCAGAGTCTAGGCAGGAAATAGAAACCCCCTGAGTAGTTAAAGAGACTCTAATGCAGAAAATTGTTTTCTTGAGTGATGAAAGAGCTGAGACATCAAATGAGGAACACTGGAGGGCAACCCAAAGATTAACAACAGCAAAAGGCCACCCTCACCCCTGATGGAAGGAAAAAGGGCAGAGGCGGTGTTCCAGGGCTAGTGGATGCTGGAACCACAGTTGGCCTGCCTGCCAAGAGCTGTGTCCATGAAGCTGCTGGCAGGGAAGGAAGGAGAGAGAGACCTGGGCTTATTCCTCCTCAGAAGCCCCTCCCTAATCCAGTATGAAGTCAGCTAAGCATGGGAAGCACAGCCGCAGACATTAGTGCCTCTCGATAGAGCAGAGCAGGGGGAGGACAAGGGAGGCGTGTGAGGGCAAACATATCCAGGACGCGCATGTCACGAAATTGCTTCCTATGGCGGGGAAGGTGGAGGGAGTGGGGCAGAGGCAGGTGGTGAAGAAAGGAACATGGGATGAGCCTGGCCATTTACAAGGTGGTAGAGGATATGAAATGGACCCTTAAGTTTATTTTCTTTTTTACAGGAAAATAATCAACACATTTGGGACTGAGAAATGCTGTTCTGCCCCTTGATTTTGCATTACATACTAGGCTTGTCAATGCCACTATAGTCTTACTTATAGGGGGACACCTGGGGAGAGGGACCACAATCTTACCATCTTACAACACATTTTTGATTTAAGCTTTATTGCATTTTTCCATTACCATTCAGTCCCTTTATACATCCCTCTCTCCAGCAATCACCACACTGTTGTCCATGTCCATGAGTCCTTTTTGCTTTTTGCTCAATCCATTTACCCACTATCTTTCACCATGCAGCTGTGAGCCTGCTCTCCATCTGAGTCTGTCCCCATTTCCCTTGTTAGTTCAGTTTGTTCATTAGATTCTACATATGAGTGAGATCGTATGATATTTGTCTTTCTCTAACAGGCTTATTTCACTTAGCATAATATTATCCAGGTCTATCTATATTGTTGAAAATGGTAAAATTTTCTTCTTTTTTACACGGAGAGGTATTCCATTGTGTAAATGTCCAATAGTTGCTTTATCCACTCATCTACTGATGGACACTTAGGCTGCTTTCATATCTTGGAGACTGTAAATAATGCTGCAATGAACATAGGGGTGCTTATGTTCTTTCAAATTGCTGCTTTGGGCTCCTTTGGATATACTCCCAGACTGGGATACTTAGGTTGAAAGGCAGTTCCATTTTTAATTTTTTGAGGTATCTCCATACTGCTTTGCACAGTGACTGCACCAATCTTTCCTTCCACCAACAGTGCAAAAGAGTTATCATTTCTTCACATCCTTGCCCGCACTTGTTGTTTGTTGATTTATGGGTAACCATTATGACAGGTGTGAGATGATATCACAGTGTGGATTTTTAAAAATATATTTTATTGATTATGCTATTACAGTTATCCCAATTTTCCCCTGTGGCTCCTCTCCATCCAGGACCCCCCTATTCTGTCCAGTAATCCCCCCAGTTCATGTCCATGGGTCATGCTTATAAGTTTTTCGCTACTCCATTTTCTATGCTCTTCTTAACATCCCCTTGTCTATTTTGTACCTACCAATTTGTCCTTCTTATTCCCTGCACCTCTTCCCCCATTTTCCCTTCCCTCTCTGAACTGAGACCCTCCAAATGATCTTCATATCTATGATTCTGTTTCTGTTCTGCTTGTTTGCTCAGTTTGTTTTTTAGATGTAATTGTTGATAGTTGTAAATTTATGACCACTTTAATGTTTATAGTTTTGATTTTCTTCTTTTTCTTAAATAAATCCCTTTAACATTTCATATAATAATGGCTTGGTGATGATTAACTCCTTTAGTTTTACTGTATCTGGGAAGCACTTTATCTGCCCTTCCATTCTAAATTATAGCTTTGCTGGATAGAGTAATCTAGGATGTAGGTCCTTGCTTTTCATCAGTTTGAATACTTCTTACCAGTCCTTTCTAGCCTGCAAAGTTTCCTTAGAGAAGTCAGCTGACAGTCTTATGGGAACTCCTTTGTAGGTAACTGTTTCCTTTTCTCTCACTGCTTTTAAGATTCTCTCATCTTTAATCTTTGTCATTTTAATTACGATGTATCTTGGCACGGTCCTTTTCTGGTCTATCTTGTTTGGGACTCTTTGTGCTTCCTGGACTTGTATGTCTATTTCTTTCACCAAATTGGGAAGTTTTCTTCATTATTTTTTAAAAATAAGTTTTCAATTTCTCGATCTTTCTCTACTCCTTCCAGCACCCCTATGAGTTGGATACTGGTACATTTGAAGATGTCCCAGAGGCTCCTTAGCCTGTCTTTGTTTGTTTGTTTTTTGGGATTATTTTTTCTTTTTGCTCTTCAGATTGAATGTTTTTTTCCTTCCTCATGTTCCAAACATTAATTTGATTCTTGGCTTCATTCCCTTCATGGTTGATTCTCTGTAAATTTTTCTTTATTTCACTTGGTATAACCTCCATTTCTGCCTTGGTTTTTTCATGTTGTGGAAGCACCTAATGGGTTCCTCGAGGATCCTTACAACCAGTGTTTTGAACTATACATCTGATAGACTGCTTATCTCCATTTTGTTTAGTTCTCCATCCGTAGTTTTGTTCTGTTCTTTCATTTGGGCCATATTTCTTTGTCTCTTCATTTTGGCAACTTCCTTGTGTTTGTTTCTGTGTATTTAGGTAGAGCCATTGTGATTCCCTGTCCGAGTAGTATGGCCTAGTATAGAAAAGTACACCAGTAAGTTGGAAGAGGCAGGGATTTAGGTAATCACCGGGGAAGATCAACCCATGTTGTCACTCTGTGGCTCTGTCTGTGGGAGGGCTCAGGGAGAAGACAATGCTGCTGCCTGGACTCTGGAGTTCTGTCTGAGAGGAAGCTCTCTCCTGGCACTTGCCCTGATGCCAATTACTTCAATTTCTCCCTGTAGTCACCTGGGTGCCCTTCCAGCTGTTGCTCTGGTGCTGAAGCCAAGAGGGAGTGAGTCTGCGTAAGTCTTGAGTCCACTGTGGGCCCTTTAAGAGGAGACTTCTGAGAATTCCACAGTTTCTTCTACTGCCCCAAACTCCACAGGTTTTTACAGCCACAAGTTATGGGGACTTATCTTTCTGGCGCTGGAACCCTGGGCTGGGTGGTCTGATGTGGGACTGCGATCCTTCAGTCCTGAGGTATCCCTCCCAATTTTTATCTACCACACATGGGTGTGAGACAGCCCATTCTGCATCTCCATGCCTCTTCAAGCTTCTCTGCGTCTCTGTGCCTCACTGCACCTCTCCATGCCTCTCTGCTCCTCCATGTCTCTAATGTGCATTTCTGCATCTCTGCCCCTCCTACCCATCCATATGAATGTGCCTTCTCTAATTTCTTGGTTAGACTTCCATACAGCTCAATTTTCTGACTATTTTGGGTGATATTTGTTTTGCAGTCTAGTTGTAATTTTTTGCTTTGGTTGTTTCTGGAGGCAAACAGTGTTTATACTTCCATCTCAACCAGAAGTCCCTTATTGTGTTTTTAATTTGCATTTCTCTGATGATTAATGACATTGAGCATCTTTTCATGTCTATTGGCCATCTGTATATCCTCTTTGGATGTGTCTATTCAGGTCCTATGCCTGTTTTTTAATTGGGTTATTTGTTTTTTGGGGTTTTGAGTTTGTAAGTTCTTTATAAATTTCAGATATTAATCCCTTATCAGATGTATCAGCAAATATGTTATCTCATTTTGTGGGTTGTTTTTTTATTTTTTTATGAGTTCCTTTGCTGTGCAAAAAATTTTAGTTTGTTGTAATCCCATTTGTTTATATTTTCTTTTGTTTCCCTTGCCTGGAGAAATATATCCAATAAAATATTGCTATGAGCAATGTCCAAGATTTTGCTACCTATGTTTTCTTCTAGGATTTTTATAGTTTCAGGTCTGACATTTAATTCTTTAATCCATATTGAATTTATTCTTGTGTGTGGTGTAAGAAGGTGGTCTAGTTTCATTTTTCTGTCCATATCTGTGCAATTTTTTCCCAACATCATTTATTGAATAAACTTTCTTTAGTCCATTGTATGTGCTTGCTTCCTCTGTGGAATATACTGACTAAAGCTGAGGATTTGTTTCTGGGCTCTCTATTTTGTTCCATTGATCCATGTGTCTGTTTTTATGCCAGTACCATGCTGTGTTGATTACTACATCCTTATAGTATAGTTTGGTATTATCTAGTGTGATTCCTCCAACTTTGTTCTTTCTCAAATTGCTATTGCTATGGGGGTGCTTTTTGGTTCTATATAAATTTTTGAAATATTTGTTCTAGTTCTGTGAAATATGTCATTGGAATCTTGATAGGAATCGTGCTGAATCTGTAGATTGTTTTGGGTAGTATGCACATTTTAATGATGTTAATTCTTCCTATCTGTGAACATGGTATATGCTTCCTCTTATATGTATCTTCTTCAATTTCTTTCTTCAGTATCTTATAATTTTCTGAGTATAGGTCTTTTACATTTTTGGTTAGGATTATTCCTAAGTATTTTATCCTTTTTTAAGCAATTGTAAATGGGATTGTTTTCTTAATTTCCCTTTCTGTTAGTTCATTATTGGCATATAAAAATGCAACTGATTTCTGAATATTAATTTTGTATTCTGCTACTTTGCTGAATTCATTTATCAGTTCTAGTAGTTTCTTGGTGGAATCTTTGAGGTTCTCTATGTACAATATCATGTCATCTGCGAATAAAGACAGTTTTACTTCTTTCTTCTCAATTTGGATGTCTTTTATTTCTTCTTCTTGTGTGATTCTTCTTCTTGTGGCTAGGACTTCCAGCACTATGTTGAATCAGATAGGTGAAAGCAGACAGCCCTGTCTTGTTCCTGATCTTAAGGGGAACACTTGTAGTTTTGCCCATTGAGTGTGATGCTGGCAGTGGGTTTGTCATATGTGGCCTTTATTATGTTTAGGTATGTTCCCTCTAATATCACTTTGCTGAGCATCTTTGCCATAAATAGGTGCTGGATCTTATGAAATGCTTTTTCTGCATCTATCGACATGACCATGTGGTTTTTATCCTTCATTTTGTTTTTGTGGTGAATCACATTAATTGACTTGCAAGTGTTGTACCAACCTTGCATTCCTGGAATAAATCCCACTTGATCATGGCATATGATCTTTTTCATTCATTTCTCTATTCTTTTGCTAATATTTTATTGATGATTTTAGCATCTATGTTCATCAAGTGTTTTTAGCTAATAATTTTCTTCCTTTTTAGTGTCTATATCTGGTTTTAGAATTAGGATAATGCTGGACTCATAAGATGAGTTTGGGAGCCTTCCCCCCTCTTGAAATCTATGAAATAGTTTCAGAATGAGAGGTGTTATTTCTCCTTGGAATGTTTTGTAAAATTCACTTGTGAAGGCATTGATTCTAGGGCTTTAGTTTTGGGGGAGTTTTTTGATTAGTGCTTCAATTTCACTAGGTGTAATCTGTCTATTCAGATTTTCTGATTCTTCCTGATTTAGTTTTGGAAGATCGCATGTTACTAGGAATTTATCCATTTCATCCTGGTTGGCCAGTTTGTTGGCATATTTTTGTTTGCAGTATTTGCTTACAATCTTTGTAGTTCTTTGGCATCGATTGTTATTTCTCTGCTTTCACTTCTGATTTACTTATTTGGGTCCTCTGTCTTTTTCTTTCTTTTTAAAAATTATTTTTTTTTAATTGTTGTTCAAGTACAGTTGTCTCCATTTTCCCCCATCACTTCCCCACCTCAGCCATCCCCACCTCCCACCCTCAATCCTACCCCCCTGGCCCTTTGGCTTTATCCATGTATCCTTTATATGTGTTCCCTGACAACCCTTCCCCCTAATCCCCCCCATCCCCTCCCACCTCCCCTCTGGTTACTGTCAGTTTGTTGTTAATTTACATGCCTCTGGTTATATTTTGCTTGCTTGTTTGTTTTGGTCTGGTTAAATTTTGTCCATCTTATTTATCATTTCAAGAACCAACTCTTTAATTCATTGATCTTTTGTATCATTTTTTAGACTCTACTTTGTTCATTTCTGCTCTAAACTTTATCATTTCTTCCCTTCTACTCACTTTGGGCTTTGTTTGTTGTTCTTTTTCAAGTTCTTAAGTGTAAAGTTAGATTCTCTATTTGAGCTTTTTCTTGTTTTTAGAGATAGTCCTGAAATGCCATAAATTTCCCCCTTAGCATTGCTTTCCCAGTGTCCCACAGATTTTGGATTGTTGTGTCCTCATTTTCATTTGTTTCAAGATACCTTTTGATTTCTTCCTTGATCTCATTTTTGACTTGTTCATTGTTTGATAACCTGTACATTGGCTTCCGTGTCTTTGTGTAGTTTTCAGTGTTCTTCTTGTGTTGATTTCTAGTTTCAGAGCATTGTGGTCAGAGAAGATGCTTGATATGGTTTCAATCTTTTTAAATTTATTGAGACTGTGTCCTAACATGTGTTCTCTCTTAGAAAACATTCCATGTGCACTTGAAAAGTATGTATATTCTTCTGCTTTGGGGTGAGATGCCTGAAGATATCAATTAAATCCATTTGATATAATGTGTCCTTTAAGGCCACTGTCTTCTTGTTGATTTCCTGTCTGGAAGATCTATCCATGAGAGTCAATTGGGTGTTAAAATCCCGGAGTTTGATTGTATCTGTTGATCTCTCCTTTTATGTTCATTAAGATTTGCTTTACATATTTAGGTGCTCCTATGTTGGGTGCGTTAATCTTTACTAGGTTTATATTCTCTTGTTGGATTGACTCCTTTATCATTATATAGTGTCCTTCTTTGTCTCTTACTATAGCCTTGGTTTTAAAGTTTATTTTGTTGGATATGGATACAAGTATTGCTACACTGGCTTTTTCCCCCTTTCCATTTGCATGAAACTTGTTTTTCCATCTCCTTACTTTTAGTCTGTGTGTATCTTTAAATCTGAGATGTGTCTCTGGGAGGTAGCATATATATGGGTCTTGTTTTCTTATCCATTCAGCTACTCTGTCTTTTGGTTGGAGCACTTAAGCCATTTACATCTAAGCCAATTATTGAGAGATATGTAGGTAGTGCCATTTCATTGTTAGACTGTTTTCCTCTGTTTTTTTTTTTTTTTCCTGTCTCTTTTTCTTCTTCTTTTTCATAAAGCAAGCCCTTTAACATTTGTTGCAGTACTTATTTGGTGATAAAAAAAAAACTCCTTTAGCATTTTCTTTTCTGGGAAGCTCCTTATTCCTCCTTCAAATTGATTGATAGCATTGCTGGGTAAAGTAGCCTTAGTCGTAGGTCCTTGCTTTACATCACCATGAATATTTCACGACACTCCCTCTGGCCTGAAATGTTTCTGTGGAGAAATCAGATGAGTCTAATTGGTGCTCCCTTCTGTATAACTACCTGCTTTTTCTCTTCCAGCTTTTAGGAATCTGTTCTTGTGTTAAAGCTTTGTCATTTAATTATGATGTTTCTGTTGTTCTTTCATTTGGGGTCTGTTTCTTTGTCTTCTCATTTTGGCTGCTTCTTTGTATTTGTTTCTATGTTTTGAGTAGATCTGCAAAGACTCTAGTGTAGTAGGCCTTTGTCAGATGCTGCTTGTTACTAGCCCTGGTCAACCTGTTTGGAGGTATCCACATTGTGTGGCTCCCTCTGCTCCAGCTGTTTGTGAGCAGAAAGAACCAGATTGTGCACCAAGGCTGGGTTTTATCAGTAAGATGCCCACAGGAGGGTCAGCTCAAATCTCACAGAGCCTCCAGAGATCTGCTTTAGTTGCTAAACTAATCAATGACATAGCCTCAATCTATAATTAGCAGCAGGGTTTAAGCTCCAAAGGGTGGGGCAGGGTAAATCCTGTGGGTGGGGCTATTGCTTCCTCTTAGGCTGACATCATTCTGAGAGAAGTGCTCTGCCTAAGAGAGTACTCTTAGGCACTGTAGTATGGGGAATGACTGAGCACAAGGATCCTGGTGCCTTTCCTTCAGTTCTCTCTCCCCAGAGACACCAACCCCAGACTCTCCTCAAGCATGTGTAGTCCACTCTGCTCTCCCTTTGCCAGAGCTCATGGTAAGTGGCTGCAAACAATATGTTGTGCATTGGCCCTTTAAGAGGCTCTCTGAGTCTTCAGCCATCTCTGCCTGACAGATAGAACCCCTGTTTTTTTACAGCTGGATATTATTTGGGTGCAGTAGACTGGGGAGCCCAGCTTGGGGTTTGAAGCCCACAGTTGTCAGAGGGAACCCCCCTGCTACTGAAATACCCCTCCAGAACTTCAGCTGCTGCCGATGGGGGTCCAGCCAGCCCTTTGGCACCTCCGCACTCCCTACCAGTCTCATTGTGGTAGAGTGGTTTCTTGGCTCTGTCTGTGGTCATAATGCTTCTTGGTAGCAAGTGTTCAGCCCGTTATTCAGGATGATTTCTCTGCAATTTAGTGGTAATTCCAGATTGGTCCTGGGAGGAGTTTAGTATAGTTTTCGCTCAGTCCTCCACCATCTTGGATCTACGTTACACCACAAAATTTTAACATCCATTATGTCACCCTAGTCTTCAGTATACACACACACATTTTAAATTACAGAAATACAATAAAACATAAAATGTGATGGCTACATGAGTCATCTAAATAAATTGTGAAGCATACATTGTAATCCCAATGTTTTATAAGAGTGTAAAATTCAAATCTATTCAAGACACTTTTAATATAATGGATATTATAAAAGGAGACCTATTATAATGTGGTCAGATTTTGCTTCTCAAGCTATTTTGTCAAGAGGCCCCACCTCAACCACTGAAGGATTTGCTGAAGGCAGCAGAAACAGGTTGGAGCGGGAAGAGAAGAGAGAGTGACTGCAGCACACCACGCAGGAGCAGAGAAGCGACTGTTACGGCCCCTGGGAAATGCCAGCTGGCTCCTGTCCACCCAAGTTAGAGGCCAATTCCAGTCTGGTGTGCAGAACCATTAAGGGAAGAGGTATCCCTGCTTTTCAAAGTTTACATTCTCCCACTTTGTTTTTATGACAGGGCCATATTATACCTGTTTTCACTATCCACAATAAATTCACAGAGGATTTTTACTTTTATGAAAAAAGACGACAAGTGTGAAAATAGTGTTCACATTCATTTTACACTGAGCTATTACAGGGGCTGCGAGTACCCTCTGCAGCAAATGAGAGTGGCCCCACTGAGCTCCTCCCCTGGGAACTGCACTGAGCATCTCAGCATCAACCTGCCACAGCTTCAGACTATGGCTGTGAGCATCTGCACATTATCTTGATTTATTGTGTGCACTTGTTAGCCTGAGAGAGCTTGTGAGGGTGTGACACTGGATGTGATTAAGTGTATTTGGTCAGATTTGGTTATTTTGGAGGTCTGGGAATGCTCAATTTTTTTTTCATATAACTTAATGGTAGTTGCTTCTTCACTTCATACCATTTCAGCTTATAAAGGATTTCATATGAATGTTCTGCTTTTGAATAGTGGGGGAAACCTGTATTTTATTGATCTTCATTTGATCTGCACAAGAGAAAGTGGCGATTTAAAAGAAAAAGAGAGACAAACTGATTGGGTGCCTGGGGGTTAACTTTCCTACATAGCAAAGTGGCAGACAGCCTGGAAACAATTATATTAAAAGTATAATCAGACCTGATTTTTTTTCCTACCTACTGGCTAGTGAAAAATTGAATTTTGACATTTGTATGGCTCATGTAAAAAGACAATATAGAGTAAACTTGCAGAGACATTCCCATGGATGGAACTGGAGATAACCACATAGGAAGACAAGCAACCTGGAGAAAAAACTACAGCAAATGCTGGTCCTCTCCAGCACTCCCACATACTCACAAAACACTGTACTGTTAAAAGGCCAAGAAAAGAGACCTGCCAGGAGCCATTTTTTTAGGAAAGGTGAATAAGAAATGTCTTTGCATGTTAAAGAATCATAGAAACACTTTATAGTATTGCTTTCATTGGCTAAAAACTGGCACATGATAGTTTATACATATAAACATTTTTCCCTCCAACCATGAACTCAGAAGTCAGAGAGAACATTTTGTAAGAAAAATAAGAATGAAAATTTTTTTCATCAACTTTGAAAAAAGCCAAAGGAATAATATCATGGTGTGTTTTTTTTTTCAAATGTTGTTTTGATTTACTTCTTTAGAAAGGGCCTAAATATGTTTTTAAAAAGTCAAAATTGACTATATGTGTTTCCAGTCAATATGTCCAAGTAGTAGTCTGGGAGCAAGGAAAGTTGGGAAGGGGGGCTTATAGAAGAAAGATAAGGTGAGTTCATTTCATATATGCAATTAAAAATCCCCAATACATAGTTAGAAATATAAGATGGGTCTATCTTTCTGGTGGCATTTCAGAGGAAAAGCAGCTCCTTCAGGAAGAAGATGAGTGTCTTCTTCCCTGTCACTAGATGGATGCCAGAAGCTCTTTGAAATGGACAAGGGACAAAAATTTCATACCTTCTGTTGAGAGGAATACATGGCCACAGAAATCGCTGCCAGTGCTCAGAGTGAAGAGTGAAAGGATTATGTGGCTGGAATCAGTGGTGAGAATGACAAACAAGCTACCCTGTAGCCCAGAGTGTCTTGACCGAAGGCCATGTTTATCTGCTACTGAATAAGGGGCTTTCCTGTGACAGACCAAGGAGAACTGAAGAGGGCAGGTACAATTCTGCTTCAGGCTGCCCTGTGTATGGTAATTTAAGTGTTCTTAGCTGGGTTATTGTAAAAAGTGGAAGAATATTCCTGGAATGATGAATACTGTTGTACCTCATTGGCTACTCCCAAAAGAGCTAGAAGAATCTGCAAAATTTTCAAACTCTCTAAAATAATGATGCCCACCAACATGCTGTGAAAAAGTCTCTGTACAAATAAGCAAGAAACCCAGAACCAGAGCACCCAAGTGCGCTGTTATTTCATGTGTTCTACAGCACAAAACATCAGTGTACTGCTCTGAAGAAACAGCTGAGTAAGAAAAATAGGAAGAGGCTTCAGAATATACTAAAGTTTGGCTAAGAGAATGGGAGACCAAAGAGAAATTCCAAGAACACTTCCAAAGACAGGAATGTCCTCTTTGACGGCTTCTATCTTCAGTCTAAGTCCAGTCAAAAATAGATTTTCAAAGACTAACGGATAAGATCGGATTCAAAACAAAACAAAACATGGGGGTAAAACTTGGATGAAAGGAAGGATTGGATACATAATATTTTTGCAAACACAGATACCACAAATAAAACTAGAAGAGTGACAAGGGAAATACTTTTGCAGCACATCAAGGAGAAGTTTCAGTAAACTTCTACCAATTAATAAGAAAGAGATGAAGACTGTGGACAAGAACCTCACAGAGGAAATAAAAATGACGAATAAACATATGGAAAGATAGTCTGTAGCCAAGGAGATGGATCTTAAAATCATAATATATATCCTTTTATACCCCTCAGGTTAACCCCCCAAAAAGAGTAATTTGATAACATCAAACTATTGTGTAAACTAGTTCAAGTGGCCATGCATCATTCATGCCAGGCTTGCTTGAGTGGCACATCCTGGGGAATTCTCAAGGGGACAGAAGCAGTCGCAGGTGCTCTGGAATGTCACACAGCTAGCGATTGAGTGAGCCCAGCTCCCAGGTCTGGGACACTAACTTAGATCCTTGGGATGAGATGCTTTTATGCTGCAGGATTAGGGAAAGGCCAACCCCTCCCCTGGGGGTATGGAAAGGAGCATTCAACAGCAACATGCGTGTAGAACTGCTGGTTTGGTGTTCACAGCTGGGAATAATGCCAGTCCATTTCTTGGGAGTTAGGGAGGTGATCTAAGCCTCACACCTCTAGCTTCATGTTGTGTCAAGTTAGCAAAGAATTTACTCCATAGCCTCCATAGTTGAGGAAGCATTAGGTCCTTAACTGGCATGATGGGGTGATGAACTGAGGTCCAAACCTTGAGCCTGACAAGTACTGGTGGTCTGAAACAGTCATAGCCAGTTCCCATGGAGCCTTGCAGGAGTCCAGCTCTCTGTTTGGGAAACTAGCCTACGTATTAGTCTTGGACAAGTCAACCCGTAACTCTCACAAGGGTTAACAAGAGTATGAGGCAATGGTAGTCTTGTAGAACACCAACAGAGGTTTTACATTTTACAGCTGTTTAGAGTGACAAGGACCTACACCCTGTTTTTTCAACAATGCCCAAAGAGGTTACAGGACCCCAAACAGAGGTGGCTGCAAGTTTCCAATCTCTCCAAATATCCCTATGCCCAAGGCAGGTTCCAAAAAGCTGAAGAGTTACCCTGACCAGAATGGACTGTGTGGCTTAGACAATGAGCATTTCAGAATTAACCATTGCAGACAACTTCGGTTATCTGTGGAGACAGACAGTGACCTCCATCAGTGGTACTTTAAGGATAATATTCACATTATAGGAAACTGAGAAAACAGGGGAAAGGGGAAAAGACCACTCATAATCTGATCACCCAGCAGCACGAGTGCCATTAATTTAGATACTTTCCTTTCGAGGTAGATTTTTAACTTTGGGGATTGTTTATTGTTTTATTGTAGTTGTTGTGTCAGCTTTATGAGGGCAGAGAATATGAAGCATTCACCTCCATACCTAACATAGTCAATGATAAAAACTTATTTAGTGGCATTTACATAATTGAGTAGCATAATGAGTCAGTCAATAAGGTGGAGTTAATTGGTGGGGAATTTTTTCCACATTTTTGTCTGGTAATAAAATGCAAGCTCTCAAATAGTCAGGAGTGTTTTGTTATGAACATTTTATATGGTTTTTCAATAAATAATGAAAATTTTTGTTTTAATTTGCCTATACTCAAAATATTTCAAAAGTATGATTAGACAGCCTCAAATATGTGAAGAATATTCAACTCATTTTTAAATACTCCATCTGTAAACATTCATTATTTTTCCTAATACATGTATATAAAGGTAACTTTTTAAAAGTGGTATTATATACTAAGAATTCAATTGCCTCATATATTTAAAAAGTCAATTCCTCCTTTTTTGTCTCTTTAAAAGATAGCAATATGTGTATAGAATTGCTAACTTTAGGTTCTTGAAAGCTGGGGGGGGGGGTTCCTCCAAGAATTTCCTCATATTCTCTCAAATCCCAGTGAAGTTACTGCCTTAGCAAAAGACAAGTTATTGCTTACCATTATGCTCATTTTGTACTTTCCTAGGTAGTACAAAGCTGGGATTCATTTCCTTCCCATCATTAGTAAGAGAATGACTCCAAAGCAGCTAAGGGAGCCTGTCTTCCTACTCAGCGCTCATTTACAATCCCTGTGATACGAACAAGAGAGAGCTGACGAATTAAAAAAACACACAGACCGAATCCAGGGGAATTAGGACAATCTCTAGAAGACACGTGGGGGGGGGGGGGCCTCGCATGGGAATCTGGACTTGCTGGGGACCCATCTCTTGCCCTTCTTTCCCCTGTCTCCCGCGTGCACCCTGACTCAGTCTTTCAGTGACAACCAGTCAGGCCTCCTCCCCCTTCCCCTGGTTTAATAACAACTTTTTTCCCACATGTTCTTAAAGTAAGCCTCAATAAAATCATAGACAAAACGGACGTACATAATCATCCTTGATCATCCTTGATCATCCTTGATCATCCTGAATCAGTCCTTTACCGTCGTGATTTGTTAATATATTTGGCCATTTTACCTGTAATTAGAAGCCTCAATGACAAATAGTTGTGAAGAATGCAAATTAAATTTAGGTTTTGGATTTCATCATTGAAGTCTGCTTGAATAAAAATCCAGAGTTTTGTGTACTTAGAGGAAACCTATTAGAAGGCCACTCTGAAGAATATATCTAAGTAATATATAAAATAAGGATATATAAACTAGCTCATTTCAGAAATAGTGAATACGCAGAAACTATACAAAGGGAAAAAATTTAAATCAGTAAGTAGAAGCTGTTTTTAAGTAATATATAATAAATAACATCTACTCTTATATCCTGAAAATGATAATAATAAAAACTAAGAATAAAAAATGAACTCATCTTTTGAAGCTTTCTTTATTTAGCCAACTTCTGCTTCTTTCTACCCACTCCCCACATTGCCCTTTATCATCTTTATTAATATAATCTGCATGTTTAGCTTTAGTAATACTAAATATTATCATGAACATATGGTACTTTCTTTTAAAAATGATTTTGACATTCATGCTTTGGGTGGTGTGGCTCAGTGGATTGAGTGCCAGCCTGTGAACCCAAGGGTCACTGGTTCGATTCCCAGCCAGGGCATATGCCTGGGTTGCGGGCCAGGTCCCCAGTTGGGGGCATATGAGAGATGATCACACATTGATATTTTTCTTCCTCTCTTTCTCCCTTCCTTCCCCTCTCTCTAAAAATCAAATCTTTAAAAAACAAAAAAAAATGATTTTTACATTCATGTTGTACACTATAATTATACTTACAATAATTTTTGGACCACTGTTTAAATGCAATAAAATGTTTACCTGAAAACAATGCTCATCACCAGGGCTGTTATCCTAAGACAACTTCATCCTTCAATTCTTAATTCTGACTTTTTTTCAGTTTTCGTGTATTATTTTTTCACATAGTTTTTTTTGGTATGATTATTTCAATAGACTTTCTTTCATTTACCTCTACTATATTTTTTAATTTGTGAACAGCAGTACAGTACACACTCTCAGTGGTTTTATAGCACATGGGTGTTTTTCTATAATGCAAAGTCCTTGGGAGTGCCCCTGATACACAGGTCATGTGAATTACAGAGACAGGTAAAGGTAAATTCTCTTACACTCAATTAACTTGGCAGATATTTTAAACACTATTTTGTCTTGGAATTCTTAGGCTTTGAGAGATATTTAATAGCTGAATGAATAAATAATTGCATAACAAATATGTAACTAATTAATTACAAACAGAAAGACTAGAAGACAGAGAATCAGTGAAGTGACTGTCCCTAGATGGTGGTACAAAGGTGGGAATATGGACCTTGAACCATTTCTAGTGAGTTTTTCTATAATCTGATTTAAAACAGAATTTGTTCTATCAAAAACTTACAAGAAATAAGAACATAGTGAAAACTGAAAAAAATAAGTAGATTTATCTGCCTCAGGTGACTGTTGACCGCACATCTGGAGAAATCATTTGCATAGATTTTCTAAGTAATGTGAGTGGCTGTGACTCTTAGTTAGGAATGTTTTATCATTGCAGATCACAACACTAAGGACAAAACTCCCTTATGATTAGATTCTTCTGTGCACTGGGTCCCCTGGGAAATAAATACTGACGATGTCATCTTTCTAATGAAAATGTTCAGGAAGTCGTATCTAGTAACCCAAGCAATGTTGCCAGTACAGACACTACGGTAAGGTATTTTAGGCCCTCTAGTAGGTTCCAGATTACCCAATAATTTAGTCAGTATATCTATACTAACCAAATTAATTAATTGCTACTTTCTTCTGTGCAAACACAGTCATGGACAAAAGACATAAAAAACTAAGCTTTTAAATATAGATGGATAAAAAGAATTGCTAAGAAGTTCATTTTTGCCTAATGACTTGGGTAAATTTCCAGGAAGACATAAACATAATTATGATTATATCTTGGATTTATAAGTTAAAAATCTTCATATTTTTATGAAGCACTCAAAGATAATAGCGCAGACAGCATTAGACTGAAAATCAGGTCACATGAAATGCTATAATTATAAATTTTGTTAAAATTCTAGGTTCTAATTTTTTTGGACGATAATGCAAAAATTTTGCTTTTGTGCAACCCAAATAAATACTGTGTCTTAAACATTTTATCAACTTTATCCATTGCCTCAGAATTCATGTGAGAGAATTATGCTCTTTCATAAGAAGAGGTAGGAGGAGAAGGCAAAAAAAAAAAGGTGAAGAATATGTCAGACTCTATCTAAAAAAAGGGACTGAGAAGGTAATGTTTTCTTAGCATAAGATGCCAATACTCAAGTAAAGATGGCATTTTGGAGCCAACCAAGGAAACAGCCAGCAAATGTACTTTGAATACCTTCTTTCTTTCCTGGAGGTGTAAAAGGATGCCATGTGGGCGCCTCCAGCTTTGGACGAGCTCCAGAGAAATATCTCACCAAGGTTTCATGGCAGATAGGAGGCCAAATGCAGCCTGGATAGTGTTCTTGTGGCGTGTGAAGAAGGTGTTAAAGAGCCAAAGAAAAGTCATTTTCAGATTTCTCTGAGCCCACTTAAAAACAACAATAACAGCAAAACACAAACCCACAAAGATAAAAAGTCAAACCTGACAGAGTTTCCAAAGAGGTGTAGGATTTTAGTATATCCAGACCATACTCACTTTCTTACATTTCCTGACTGAGGTAAGGCTGTGTTATTCCAGCCTCTCACAACTGGTGGGAAGCAACACCCCAGAATTAGAATAGATCGGGCAGCTGGAAATGCATCAAGAAAAAAAACTGAGGGAGCAAAGTTGTTTGGCAAAGATTTAGCTTCTTATGCCCACAATGATGTGGTGGAAATCTTGAGAAGATCTTACAGGATTTTAAACATGTGTAAGGTAGAGATTCTTAGAAAATGCCCCACTGAGAAAACAGAGGGTACATATCAAAAGTTTATTGGCACTGGCCGTCCACACTCATCTACTGCAGCCCTTAAACAGCTGTTTAAAATGAAAAAAAAAAACTGGGGAGAGAAGGAGAAAATCCGTTGGAAAGCAAAAGAGCCTCCAAACAGTTCCAGTCTTAGAGTGTTATGATGCTAAAATCTGAGGCACATTATCAGGAGATGAAAGTTCAAAGAGGCCTCAGCTTCGTGTTGGATAAACAGGAACATATGCCCAGCCTCAGAAATATTTCAAATGTGTTGTGAAACTTCACTCGGTTAGGAGAGAAATGTTAGAGTTCAACTGTGAAAAATTCAATTGCATATTTAAAAAAAGCAGGTGCTGGGAAAGACCACAAACTTTCGAAGTGTGTCAGCACCAAACACCACAGTAGCAAACAGAAGTGAAAAGGCTTCGAGAGGGTTTCTGAGCGAGACATCAAATGAGCCCTAGTAGCATACACATGTCACTGTGGAAATGTACTCCTCCGAAGGAAAGATACATGTCGAAAAGAAGGAAACTGAGATACTGAAGATATTTCACGGTCAGTGTTTGTGGGGAACTTATGAAAATCAAGGGAAACTTGGGCAGAAATCAGTACATGCCAGAAGTGAGAAATCTCTACTGAGGAAGGTTAATTGAAAAAAAAAAAACTATTGTATTTTACTCATAAAAATCTAAGCCTTAAATTAGTTCATCAAAATAGTCCTAGTCCAAAGGAATTTTACTTGCTGATTTAGGAGTTGTGATGGCAGATTATGTACAGTTTATCAAAAATCCTTTTTAATCCTTTGAAAGTTTTAATATAGTCATTCATTCCTCTTCTAAGTGGCTTATGTTTCTTTCTTTTGTATCCACTCCACTGCGTACAGTTATTCCACGAATAGTGAGGGAGAGTCAGGAGGCGCTGACTGATTGGCCAACAACAGCCCGTACTAAGACAAAGCAGCGTGGTGACAGAGTAGCAGGGTGGAAAGAAGCGTTTTAGAGCCACCCTTCTTTTGAAATCTGCCTTGCTCAGTCCCCATACTCTCCATTAGAAGACCTCCTGGAAACTGGCTTTCATTAAATATTTTGGAGGAGACATTTTAAAATTATAGTAAAAAATGTAAACACACACATTCACATACCTTGTGAGGCACTGTTCACTTTCCGGAACTAATGAATGTTTAAATTTTGCCACTTTGCTTCAGATTTTAATAAATAGAGCATTTCAGATAAATTTGAAACAATGTTTGTCACTCTTTTCTACCCCATCCCCTCCCTTCCCCACTCTCCAGAGGCTACCATTGCTTGATTTGCACATTTCTGTCTTGTGTATGCTTCTAGGTCATTTTATGTATACATCTAATGTATAAATAACATATAATATTGATTTGTATGTTCTTTTAATTATTCATAATTGTTCTTATGCCATACATATTCTTCAACTTGTTTTTTATCACTCAACATTGTATTTTAGATTGTTCCTACAAATACATATGTAACTAGTTTGTTCACTTTAACTTCTATGTAGTATTTCATTCTATAACTGACTATAACCATAATTTACCTCCCCATTCCCTGGTCAGGTATTTCCAGTTTTTACTATTATATGTAATATTGTATTAATATCCCTATATACATCACTGCACATGTGTAAGAACTCTCAGGGGATGTCTACACTTCCTAATGCAATTGCTTGGTTGTAGGATACAAGTACTTTCCTCTTTAGTGTATAGTAACAATTTGTTCCCTAAAGGTTTATGCATTTACATTCCTCCAGCAATGACTGATAGTTTCTCTACATGCTCACCAACACTTCATATTTTCACACTGTTCATGAATCTGGCGAGTATAAAATAATCTCCCCACCTTAATTTAAATTGCCTTAATGACTACCAAGCTGGAAGATCTTTTCATAATTACTGGCTATTTGGGTTTCCCTTTTTTTCCTTTTATTGTTGTTCAGGTAAATTATCTTTTCACAGACTTTACCCATTTTTTTTGTGTGATGTTTGTCTTTTTGCCAAATTTATTTGTAGGAGATTTTTATATATCCTGAATATTACTTTGTGTCACATATGTTTATGGATATCTTCTATGTGATGTCTATCTTATAACTTCGTTGTGACTTGTCATACATTTTTAATACTGATATGTCAGTTTTTCTTAATAGACCATGTTTATTTTATCTAAAATCACTATACTGCAATTATGTACAAACATACCTAACATATACAAAAATATGTGTATTTATACTCACCCACATATCACCCACATATTCACCAATTTCTCTAACAATCTGCAGAAGCTTAACTCACCAAACCCATTGAGGTATTTTATTAAAAATTTATGCTATTCACCTGGGGCTACTCTGTTGCTTAGTAATTGTTTTTCATCTCAAATTGAGTGCCAGCCACATTAGTGATGCAGTATAGGATTTAACATCAGAGAGACCTAACAGCAAGTCACTGCTCTGCTAATTACTAAGTATATGACCTTAACCACTCCATGTCTCAGTTTCCTTACATGAACCATGGGTTTTATCATTGTAACTGTCACACGGATTCCTCTGTCTGTCTTGCTCTTCTCATGTATAAACAAAAGTGAGAATAACGGCACGCTTCTAAGCCCTTTACAATGAACTCATTTGATCCTTACAACTACACAATAAAAGGGGCACTGTTATCATCTCCACTTTCAGATGAAGAAATTGATGAACCAAGAAGGTACCTAACTGGATCAAGGCCACATGGTTAAGGTACAGCAGAGGCAGGATTTAAGCCTCCAGATCCCATGCTCTGCAGCACTGTGATGTACTGCCTCCTGATAATTTCTTCCTCAAGTGTAAATGAAAGAATTAATGTAAAACATTTAGCCTACCACTTGATCAAGAGACATAAGTCTATGTTTGTGGATTGGTTTCCTACTTTTTCCATCAAGGCTAGTCTAAATTTTTCACTTTACTCCAAACTTGAATATGTTCACCCAGACGACCTTACATTAGTAAGCTCCAATATCTTCTGTAGAACACAAGAGCCATGGTATTTATGGATTGTCTATTCAAATTCCCATATAGTGAGAATCTCATTATCTGCAAACTTTTGCCTTCACTTTCCCTTTTCCTTCCTCTCCCTCTGTTTTTCTTCTCCTCTCTCAAAACACCTTTGAAAAACTTCACATCTTAAACTTTCGAAATGAAGACCCTCAAACAGGTACATATTCCATTTTTTCTTCTGCTTAGTATAATATGCAAAATGTAACCTGTGTTCAGTGAATGCCAGATTTATTATTGAGATTTTTGTGCGTCTCTGTGCACCAGGATAATTACTTCTTGATAGACTTAGTCAGATTTGTGTAGCTGCAGGGGTGGGAGATGGGGATAAGGAACAATGGGATATTAAAGGAAGAGAGTTCATTTCCTTTGCTTCCAACAGAGAATTTTACCTTCCTTCCCAAGGTAACTCCTCTGCTCATGTCAATGATCTTATCCGCTCTGCTTCTTCCTGTATCTTAGCTCCTCTTTCAAGTCCTCAGTCTTCCATCCTATTTTATTCTTTACAACTCTATGATATTGACTTAGGTAGCCTCACTTATAAAGAAAAACTGTGGCCATTAAACTAGGATAGAACACTTTACCACTCATATATAGATATAGATGTTCATCATATATCACTCTTGAGCCTACATAAAAAGGAAAATATAAGCAAATAAACTGAATAAGATATTCCTAAAACTGCATTCACAGCCTGATTCCTCACATATTTGGAATTGTTGATCTTATTTTCCTTTGCATTCACTTACAATTCCTCACATACCCAGGATTGCTGATGCTATTTTTGATGTTGATGTTGATGTTGACGTATAACACAAAATCACACTCCATGCTCTCTAAAGCATGACACACCATTTCCCAAGAGTGCTCTCTGATGTCTTCAAGGCATTCCCCCAAGTGCTTCATCCACCCTCTAAGCTTTGACATGAATGTGCTAAGTCACGACTACTGCCTAGCTAGCAGCAACGGTAAAAGTGCATCTCAGTTTCAGAAATATGAAAACATTAACCAAGCAAAAGTATGCCATAGAAACAATAAAATATAGATCCTTCTCCTTGGCTCATAAACATCATCAAGTCACCTCATAAAACTAATGAGAGAGAGGAAAACAGTGGGAAAAAACAGCAACAAAACCTTCTCTCTCTCTTTTCAAACAAACAATGAGCTTATTATTAGTAACACTTATTTAGCTCCATTTATCAAAAATCCTGATCCAGTATGTTTACTGTGTCCTTTGTGCTCCATATGATTTTTCCATATATCATATACTTTTTGAAAATTTAATTAGACATGTGACCTTTTTTTCCAAACAATAGTGATTTCTATGGTCTTATCAAGGTTATAATATTTATAATACACTTTATAACAACATATTTAATATATTTATATTTCAGTACACTTTAATTCAGACAACTGATTTATAGATCTCCCCAAAATGCTAAATCTATTTATCCAATTCATTTTTGCAAATTATTGTAAGACTGTATGGAATAAAAATGATTAATGATTCCATACATTATTGAAGGAAATATCTGAAAAATGTGCAATATTTTCCTTGCTCTTGGTAAAGAAATTCTGAAAAAACTCCAGAGATTATAAAATAGCTACTTTAAAACTTTGACAAATTGACTTAATTTTTAGATAGAAGTAGACTATTATTTCACTCATAGTTTTAAAAGGTGGTAAGGTTTTTATCATAACAATTTGTATGGAAATTACTTAATTTTTCTCATTTCATAGTTGTGTTGTTGTGTCGGCCTACTTCTTGAATTACCGAAGTGTCCTTATTTATTTTCCCCAGAACAAGAGAGCATTTTAAAGCACAGATAAAAGAATCAGCCCTGGCTGGTGTGGCTCAATGGACTGAGTGCTGGCCTGTGAACCAAAGGATCACTGGTTTGAATCCCAGTCAGGGCAAATGCCTGGGTTGCAGGCCAGGTCTCCAGTAGGGGCCATGGGAGAGGCAACCACACAATGACTTATTCTCTCTTTATCCCTCCCTTCTGCTCTGTCTAAAAATAAATAAATAAAAATTTTTAAAAAAGAATCAAATAAATAAAATATATGGTGACAGAAGGATATTTGACTTTGGGTAGTAAATTACACAATACAATATACAGATGATTTATTACAGAATTTACTTTTGAAACCTATATAATTTTATTAACCAACATCACCCCAATAAATTTAATTAAAATAATTTAAAAATAAAAATTGAAACAATGAAGTTCCTTTTTTTTCCTATTCCCATTTTGCTGACAAGAGTACAAAAGAAATATTATTGATGACAGTATGAAGAAATGAAAATATTCATTACTGCTGTGACAATATAAATTTGGACATCCATTATGGTGGATATTTTGATGTTATGTTTTAAAAATTAGGTTGTGTAAATGTTTATTGAAATTACAGAAATTTATCCCAAGGAAACAATTAGAAAAGTACTCAAAAATGTAGGTAGAAGGATGTTTGTCATGGAGGCATTCAAAGTAGTGGAAAACTAAATAATATACTATTGTTGGTTAAATAAATTATGGCGTATCCATATAAAAATTTCCTTAGCTATCAAAAATCATGAATTAGTTTCATTCTTATTGAAATGACATGGTAGACACAGTAATGTCTACTAAACATTTCATTTACTCCTTGTATTTCTTGTCACACCCTTGCAGTGAAATAGAGTCATGTAATTCACGGCCAAAAACACGTGCAAGTCAGGTGGGCAACTTCCAAACTGAGGCGACTGAAGGAAGAGCTTGTAAGAATTTCCAATCTCATCTTTTTCTTACTTCAAAAACTGAGGAGGCAGGGCATTCCTAACTTCACAGCCACGAGATGATTACACTTGCATCAACCTGGGTCCTTAAATGAATGTGTGGTACAGAGCACTCCATTGACCCTTTTGGGGTATGTGACATGAACAAGAAGTGAACACTTGTATATTAAAGCACTGAGATTAGGGGATTTTTTGTTAGAGATACTATGTGATCCAGTATTCCATCTTCTGTGTCTACCCCCAAAATTTGAAAACACCTACTCATGAAGAGATATGCATCATTATGTTCATTGCAGCATTATTCGCAAATAGCCAAAACATGGAAACAACCTGTGTCCTCCAATGTATAGTGGATAAAGAAGATGTGGCACATATATACAGGGGAATACTACTCAACCATAAAAAGATGAAATATTGCCAACTGCAATAACATGATGGATCTTGCAAACATCATGGTAAATGAAATGTAATAAAAAATGAACAAAAACCAGGTAATTTCACTCATATGTGAGATATAAAGCAAAAGGCAAAAGACAAACAAACAAAGCAAACAAACTCATAGATACAGACAACAGATTGGTGGTTACCAGAGGGGAAGGGATTAAGGGGAAGACAAAAAAGGGTAAAGGGGGTCAAATATATGGTAACTTTGCGTGGTGAGCAAACAATGCAGTTTACAGATGTTGTATTATCAATTTATATACCTGAAACTTACTCAATGCTATTGACCAATGTAGTCCCAACAAATTTAACTTAACAAAGATTCATGATATTAATCTGTTAAATGAAACAAGTGTCAAGGATATAATATACCAAAAGGAAATAGACAAAGATGTCGGCTTTCCCCTCTCTTATTCCTCATAGTACTATAAGTCCTAGCCACAGCAATCCCACAAGAAGAAGAAATAAAAAGCATCCAAATTGGAAAAAAAGAAGTAAAACTGTCTTTACTTGCAGATGACATGACACTGTAGAGAATCCCAAAGATTCTACCAAGAAACTTTTAGAACTGATAAATGAATTCAGCAAAATAGCAGGATACAAAATTAATATTCAGAAATCAGTTGCATTTTTATATGCCAATAATGAACTAACAGAAAGGAAAATTAAGAAAATAATCCCATTCATGATTGCTACAAAAAGAATAAAATACCTAAGAATAAACCTAAACAAGGATGTAAAAGATGTATACTCAGAAAATTAAAAGACACTGAAGAAAGAAGTTGAAAAAGACATAAATAGGTGGAAATACATACCGTGTTCATGGACAGAAAAAATTAACATTATTAAAATGTCCATACTACCCAAAACAATCTATAGATTCAACACAATTCCTATCAAGATTCCAATGACATATTTCACAGAGCTAGAACAAATATTTTGAAAATTTGTATGGAAACACAAAAGGCCCCACATAGCAACAGTGATCCCGAGAAAGAAGAGCAAAGTTGGAGGAATCATGCTACTTAATATCAAACTATATTATGAGGCCATAGTAATCAAAGCAGCATGGTACTGGCATAAAACACATACATAGATCAATGTAACAGAATAAAGAGCCAAGGAATAAACTCACATCCTTATAGTCAGTTAATATTTGACAGAGAAAGCAAGCACATACAATGGGCTAAAGATCATTTATTCAATAAATAGTGTTAAGAAAATTAGACAGATGTGTGCAAAAAAATGAACTAGCCTACCTTCTTACACCACACACAAGAATAAATTCATTAAGGATCAAAGACTTAAACTTTAGACCTGAAACCATAAAAATCCTAGAAGAAAACATAGACAGCAAAATCTCACACATTGTTCATAGAAATTTTTTATAGAATTTATCACCCCAGGCAAGAGAAACAAAAGAAAAATAAACAAATAGGACTACATAAAACTAAAAAGTTACTACACCAGTAAGGAAATCATCAAGAAAATAAAAAGACAACCTACAGAATGGGAGAATATATTCGCCAATCCATCCGATAAGGGGTTAATATCCAAAATTTATAAAGAACCTACAAAACTCAACATCAAAAAATAAACAAACCAATTAAAAAATGGTTGAAGGACATGAATAGACACCTATCCAAATAGACATACAAAAACATACGCAATGTCACTAATCATCAGAGAAATGCAAATTAAAACCACAATGAGATACCATTTCACACCTGTCAGAATGGCTAACATCAATAAATCAACAAACGACAAGTGCTGGTGAGGATGTGGAGAAAGGGGAACACTTTTGCACTGTTGGGGGAATGCAGACTAGTACAGCCACTGTGGAAAGCAGTATGGAGATACCTCAAAAAATTAAAAATGGATCTGCCTTTCAACCCAGCTAACCACTTCTGGGAATATACCTAAGGAACCCAAAACAATAATTCAAAAGAACATAAGCACTCCTATGTTCATTGCAGTGTTATTTACAATCACCAAGATATGGAAGTAGCCCAAGAATCCACCAATAGATGAGTGAAAAAAACAACTATGGGACATTTACACAATGGAATACTATTTGGCTATAAAAAAGAAGAAAAATTTTCCCTTTGTGATAGTATGGATGGACCCGGAGAATATTAAGCTAAGTGAAATAAACCAGTCAGAGAAAGACAAATAGGATATGATTTCACTTATATGTGGAATCTAATGAACAAACTGAATTAACAAGCAAAATGGGGACAGACTCATAGATGGAGAGCAGGATGACAGCTGGGGGTGCTGGTTTGGGGGTGGGGGGATTGAGCAAAGATCAAAAAGGACTCATGAATATGGACAACAGTGTGGTGATTGCTGAGGAGGGTGTATAAAGGGACTAAGTGAACAGATTTTTAATACGTAAAATTAAAAAAATTTCACTTTGTAATAAACTTTAGAGAAAAACAAACCATACACATTGATCAATAAAAAAAGACAAAACAGAAAACACAAAAATATATGCCTAAATTCTACCAGTTCTTTTACAAACTAAGAGTTTTTAGAAGTAAGGAATATGGAGATGTTCAGACAGACAAGCTTAAGACTAAGCTTGTGGTGGGTAAGTGG
>PVKM010008591.1:0-32434 GCA_004027735.1 Carollia perspicillata
GCTTCCCCAGGGGTCTGCGGCAGCCGCAGGGGTCAGAACTCTCGCCCTCCATCCGCTAAGCCCCGGAGACCAGGTAACTTTCGGATGTCTCCCTGGCGACAGCCGGGGTCTTAGGCTCCAGTAAAATCCAATAGCTGCCAGGGATCGTTGGGATCACCCGTTCTAATTATCCCCAAATTTTATGCAAACAAAAAATGGTACTGGTGAGGTGAGGTGACCTGGTTAAAACCACTCGGCTCCACGCCGGCAGAGCCGGTGAGAACTCAGGTCTCTGCTGACCCGGTGGTCGGGAGCGGCTGTCTGGGAACGCGCATCCCAAGCAAAAGGACGTGGCGCTGCCTGCGTGAGTGGGGAAGGGCTTTGCAACTTATGACAGGTCACCAGTGTCCACCTTCTGGTCGGAGTGAGCAAAAAGCAGGTGGCCAGACCTCCCCGGTGACGTTCGTTGACCAGAGCCACCCAGTTCGTTCTAAAAGTACCCTAGTCTGCATGCGAATAATGTGATCACTCCAGTGAAGGGGGGCATCCGCTTTGAAACGCTCCCCGCAACCCCCTGCGGACTGGGCGTAGTATGGGGAAGTCGCACGTACCACATTTTCACTGGCTCAGTCTCCCCCGACTGTCCAAGTCCCTTCCGTCCATTCTCGCACCATCAACGCCCACTCCCGCTGCCCCTCCGCCAGGTACGTACCAGCCGCGAGCAGAGCTTCCCGCCGTGCCTGGGCCAGGTGTCCTCCCGCGCTGGGGCTCGCCCAGCTGCTCTGTGGCTGGGAGCTGGGACACTGGCTCCAGCTCGCTGCCGCCTCTACAGTCCAGAGGGATGCGGCGGAGTCTGAACTGTTGGGCTGAGGTGCAGCGGAGCAGTGGCTGCGACTCCGAGGGCGGAGGAAGCAGCCCTGGGACCCGCCCCCGAACTCCCAGAGCGCGGTGTCCGGCTCCTGGTGTAGCCCCGGTCGCCGTGGAGCTCTCTCGGCTAGAGCCACGGTTGCTCCTACAAGGTGGCGTCTCGGGCAGTACTCTTTCCTGCGTGCGCGTTAACAGCCAATTGATCATCCTTGCTTATCCCTGGGTGACTGTTCAGGTTCTGTCAAGAATTTGCTTGATGTGAGTATGGGAATTTCGCTTCTCTCCCTGCTCCCAGACTGCAACTTCGCCTGCGGACCTAGGCGTGCTCACCCCGCAGTTTTGTGCTCCAAGAGTCATAAGGTTGCCCTTTGATCTAATGGGACGGTAGGAATTACAGTTTTCTTATCTGCACCCGGAATCTGGGTTTTCCCGTTTATTAACCGATTGGAAATCAACGTGCAATGTTGACAACTTTGGGGCAAAGCAAAGCACAAAACAATGTTAGGTACTCACAAGAAAAATGAGGTCCTTATTATTAAGGTTTCATTGTGTCCTTTAAGTTCCATATTAAATGGATGAGATACTACTGCAAAATTTAAAGTGCTCTTTGCTTCCTGAAAAGATGGTTTGTCTTCAGTGAATTCCTGAGATCTCTAGTTTCCTGAAAGTCATTAGTTGTGTTCAAAGTCTTCTTAACAACCTACACTCACTGGCGCTGTGTTCTGCCTTTCCTATTCAAGGCCTACGATACCTGCAACTTCACCACTACTTCCAAATTCTTTTTTAGGCAATGGCTATGTGAGATGTAAAAATATAATTAAGTAAATATTTTATATAAAATACTAATGGTGCTACAATCAGGTTCTTTAAATTATACAATATCCTCATGCTCATAATGTAGTAATAATTATCTCAATTTTCACATAATGAACTGAGGCTTATCAAGGTTATAGAATCTGAAAAAGTTTGAAATACCTAGGAAGACGCCAAATCAGTTTTTTGACTTAGGTCATTCTGACTTTAAGGTTGATTGACATTTTTTAACTTACACCGTGTTAATAAAGCTTGTGATTTTTTCTGAATGCTGACCAGTACACTTTATTTTCTAAAAACATAGTTCCTTGTGTGGTCATAAAGATATTCATTAAAGAAATTGAGAGTAATTTAGATTTTCAGTGTGACTTGAAAACTTATTGGGCATTATTCCTAAGGCATATTATTATTTTATTATATAATAATATATAATATTACCTAAGGCCAATTATTCTAAGGTCTATTTGTTTTAGAGAGCCTATAGAAGGGAATAATGCCAAAATGTTTGGATATATGAGTTACTCTACCATGACTAGAGTTTTATGATTCTGCAACTGTGTTTTTATGCTCACAAAATTTGTTTTGTACAACCTATACTTTGGGGTAAATTTGATAAAATCATCAGCCCTCAGTAATAATAATTTTAAGTTACCTATTTGAAATCTTCAGAACCATTTGAATGTATGCTCCATGAAGTCTGTACATTCAGTACCTAGAGTAGTACCTGTACGGTTAGGTGCTTAATAAGAAATGTTTTTAATGAATAACTATAAGCTCATTTCCCTCAATTAAGACAAAATAACAACTTAAAATAGTATTTATATAATGCTTTTGTTTTTTCATAGATGATTGAAGATTTTTTTTAGATTTTATTTCTTTAGAGAAGGGGAAGGGAGGGAGAAAAAGAGGAAGAGAAACATCGATGTGAGAGAGAAACACTGATTTCATACTGCCCAGACTAGAGACTGAGCCCTGCCCTTTGCAAACCCACAACCCAGGCATGTGCCTCTACTGGGATCAAACTGGCAACCTGACCCTTTGATTTCCAGGAGGAGGCCCAAGCAACTGAGCCACATCAGTCTGGGCGCATTGAAGATTTTTGATGGCCGCTCATTTCTACTAAGAAACTAAGGGATATGATGCAATCATGTAAGCAATCTAAAGGTTTGCAGTAGCCGGTGTTGGGAATGGTAAAGAGAACCTGAACGCAAGTCCAAAGAACTATTTCTGAGTCCATCGGTAGTAGCAGTAGTTCCATACAAGAGTGTGAATTTGTGTAAAATATATGACTCTAAGTGCAGAAAGTTCAACTAATCCACCTTCGGGGTTTTGTCATGTGATCAGATGGAAGTGCAAGGAGAAAGCTTGGCTGCCATTTTTAAGAGAGTGATTGAAGGACAGGGCAATGAAGTTAAGGTTTCCTAGGAAAATAGTGAAGACAAAAGGGGAGAGAAAAGGAAGTTAAAGAACTACAAATATCGATCATGTGAGAGAGAAAAAAATTAGAAGTTGCAGTCAAGGTGGAATAGTTTTCTTGAAGTTTTAGTAGTAGAATGATGGCATGGTTTATGGAAGAATTGGGTGGGTGGGGTTGGCTAACATAAAGTGAAGATCAAGAAATTGGATACTAAGGCAGTGAAAAGGCTATTCACATGGACATTGAAGTCACTAATAGTGAGGCCATGCGATAGAGAAAGATACCAAAGATGTCCATGAATGTGGTAGAATGATCTGGAACTGAATGGATAGCTGTGTAGAGTTGAGGCAGAAGGTACATATCCATGGAGCAGAGCCTAAATGGACCAAGGACCTGTATATAAGACATGGTACACAGTTCAGAGACAATACCGGAGAGCTACAAGATCACAGATGCCCGAGATCCTAGAGTGAGATAATGAGCATTCTACACTGAGGAGACCTACTATTCCCAGGAGAAAGCTGATTTTCACCTAATGCAAGAAGCAGAGTATAAGTGGATTATAAAGGTGGGATATTTCAATATTGAATAAGTATTCTTCAAGGTCAGAGTGGATACATTTTGGAGGCAAACAACCTCATGGGTGTGCAACCTGTGGGGTAGCACAAGGCACTACTTTTAACAACCCATGCTTGGCATAATACACTGCTGTCCCTGCCTTGAAATTTCAATAATTTTCAATAAGTGATGCCACATTTTCAACTTGCACTTGGCCCCACAAATTACACAGCCAGTTCTGTTTGGAGGACGTGGAGAAATGGGAACTTGGTTGAAGCAGAAGCAGTACACATCCACTGGGGATTAAAGTATGGAAAAGAGTAAATGCAGGAGATTGTATTTTGAGGTGAAACCAAGAATGATGGGAGAAGGTGTGTGGCTGCAAGATTTCAAATGACATCACCTTTGCTCTCTTTAGGGCCAGACTAGTTGAGACCTGGGCAAGAAAGGCAGGCAGCAGTCACCATCAGCCTACTCCATGTCTCTGTATGCCAGTATATCAGTTTTCCTAGTGTTGCCATAACAAATGACCACATACTTGGTGACTTGGACCAGTAGAATTTTATTTTCTCATGGTTCTGAAAACCAGAAATTCAAAATCAAGGTGTTGGCCAGGCAGTGCTTCCTCTAAGGGCTCTAGGGGAGAATCCTATGTTGCCTGTTTAGCATTTGGTGCCTCTAGGTAATCATTGGTGCTCTCTGGCTTATAGTTGCATAACTCCAATTTCCACCTTCACCTTCACACATGGTCGGTGTTTCTGCTCTACTGTCTGTATTCTTCTCTTCTTGTAAGGACACTTACTGGATTTCAGGTCCACCCAATTAATCCAGTATGATCTCATCTAAAGCTCCTGATCTCAATTCCATGTTTGAGGGCACTTTTTCCAAATAAGGTCAGATTCACAGGTACCAAGGTTGGGATGTAGACAGGTCTTTTTGGAGACCAGGAGACCAGCAATCAGTCTACTACAATAAGGTTGGTTGAGGCCACAGGAATAACCAGAGTGGTTAATACTAGAAACTAATAGTTTTTCAAGTTTATTTGGCAAACCAAGATATCCATAATAAATATGAAACTTCTTGATGTTTCTAAAGCTTTCCAACCATGAAGTTTAAGCCTGAATTCAGAAGATTAAAAGTGCCCAGCGAGACTTTAACATCCCTAGGAATGGCTATCTGTCCTTGGGGACAAAAGATCCTAGGGACAGGAGTTGCATATCTGAGACAGTGTCAAGTCTGGTTGCAGAGAACTGAGGAAAAGTTATCTTCGACTTCTCTCCTTCAGCCACCCTCTATTCTAGAGGGCATATGTGGTGCCCTGGCACTGAAGGAGAGTCTACAGGATCACCACATTTCATCTCTCCCTAAAACACGAGATTTAGATGGACTGGAGGAGTGACCTTGTGAATCTGTGGTGGAGGCTGAGCTAGCTTCCCAGCCCAGGCTTAGAGAAGTGAGAAAGAAATGTTGGAACAGATTCTAACTATGCTATCCCCATTTTTCCCCTCCAGCAAACAGGCACTCTGAGAAACAGATCAGCAGGTGCCAGAGTCAAATTAACTCCTTAAAAATCCTTACACTCTTTGGTGTAATCTCCTTCTGTTCACAATAGAATAGGAGCCATAAATTCCATCAAAGTTCCCATCCAGTATTTTCTGGGTGATGCCAGTAAGAGGATCCCCACTGTGGCAATGGGACAGCAGCATCAGTGGGCTGAGGTTTCTAGACGTTGAAGGAGTGTTTATATTTGAGTGGCTTTAAAGGCAGTTGCTCTGGGACCAAGTTTGCTGATAAAGTAGCCTATGGCAAAGGGGTTGGAGCTTGAGCTACGTGCTGGTGATCCTGCTCTTGTTGTGTGGCAGAAATGATGTCACAGACCCACACCCACCAAGGGAGAGGCTGGGCAATGAAGTGGCTGGAGCATGACTGGCTTTCATAAAATCAGAGGCTGTGGAGTGGGAGGCAGAGGGAAGGGGAAGTGACTGCTTTCTTAGTATTGGAAGTAGATATTCCCTCACAAAGTATTCCAAATTATCACTGTATTCATATGCTTCTCCTGCTCCTGGTCAATAGGGTGTCATTTTGCAGAGTAACAGCGTATATAAAAAGAACACTGAAAACAGGAAATATTGGGCTTTAATCCCAAGTGGCAACGCCACTAATGACGAATAACCTCAGTGGTTAGTTTTCTCTGAAGGAGAAGTATAAAACTAAAGGATTATCCTGCTCTAAAATTCTATGAAACTCTGAATTGGCTTTCTTATTCACTGCAACCTCCTCAACCCAACATTTAGAACACTTTACCCGCCCATCTTCATCTCACTTCAATTTGTGTCACTTCCCAGCACAAACCCTGTTTTCCAGACAAGCTAACCAGCTTGCCACCCTGTGTGACTTCCTTCTTCCAACATTCATGATTGCTGCAGAGGACAGGCTTATTTTCACTCTTCCACTCTTAAGTTATACCACTTATTTTCTTCAAATCTCTGTTCACAGATAACCTATTTATGGAAGTCTGTTGATGAATTTTTCCCATCTCTGATTAATTCATTCAAATATATGCCAAACTGCTAGCCAAATTTGATAGCCTTCTTTCATGTGTTTGGGGAGCACAGCAATTTTAAATTAAAAGAAAGATATTATTCTCTTAAGTTTTTGGCATGTAAGACTTTTTCATGTGTTTTAAGTCTCCTAATTATACTCTAGGTTTCTAGCACAAAGTTTTTACATTCTATTAACAGTATCTTGTAACTGCTTCCAGTAAATGAAACAAGTCTGAATGTTTTAAAACTAATAAAAAATTTTCTAACCGTCTAGCCAGCCATTCAATGGTACAGCATCAACAAAGTGCATGGTCAAGAACAGGCATTTAATAAGTGTTTTTGCATAAATATGTAAGTAAATTAATCTACATCTTCCTACTCAACTATAATTATATCACTAAGTACATATTAAAAACATCAACCATTTCCCCTCCTCTGTTCTATATGATCACTTTAACACCTGGCAAAAACATCAAAAGAAATTAAAGAAATCCAAAAGTTAAATATGTCTTTGTGATTTATCAGTATGTAGTAATGTATTTGCCCAAGTAAGCTTTATCTTTAAAAGCATAGATAAGAAATAGTTTAAAACATTTCAGTATATTTGTATGAATTATTTTTGTGTACAGATTTATAGAGACATGAGACTTTAAAGATTAGATGACCATCATAGTTAAAAATTAACTCACAACTTCTAACACAGGGGATCTTGGTGTCTAGAATTTTCTCTTATTGTATTAGAAAATACACATTTTTATCAGTTCTCTAGCAACTTTTTCATGACATTTATTATACTTTGTATGGTATATATTATTTGTGTTCCTGAATTACTCAGAACTGTAGATAATACAGTGAATGCTAAGTTGTCTTACAAAACAAGTTGAGTTTTTCTCAATTTGCAGCAAACTCTAATTTAACATAACTCAAACATCACTGTTAGAACTTAGGGTCGATGGAGCTTCCTAAAAAAGGAAGCTTCTAAGGTATTCCTGGGGCATTGGCTTCTTAAAAATTTCCTTGGGAACTGAGAATGTAAACTTAATGCCAATTGGGACACTTAAAAAAAAATTCTTCTTACACTGCATAGGAGTTAGAAAAGCTATAAAAATTAACATTGGCCCATAAATATCAGGGAAATAACAAAAAAATTCCTTAAATCAAAGTATCCTAACAGTTGAAATATAATCTTCAGCATTTACATTTCTCTGGATTAGGTGATTCTCTTTATTAGCTGCAGCCCCAGACAAAATTTTAAAGTACGTAAAGCCTTTCTGCATCCTTTTGCCTTCCCCTTCCCAACAATTCGAGGTTCTGCTGTGAACGGTGAGGAGACATGTAAACACGCTACACTCAGCAGCTCTTGGTGTGACACTCTTTGGGGTCAGCAATGAGGAGTGGAGTGGAGTAATAAACATGGCAGGTGAGAACTTTAGGGAGATAATCTCCGAGAACAAATAATTTCCAGAGCTGACAATTTAAGCACCACTTTGATAGCTAGGAGAGGACATCTTTCTTTGTAAATCAGACCTTACCATTGTCAATTAATTTACATGTATGGGATAAATCTTCCCCACCTCGTACTGATAAAGTCAGGAAGGGAGAGATTTGAAAGAAGGGAGAGGGAGTAACTGCAGATTTACTAGACAAGGCTCGTGTTTCTCGACTGATTCCAAACTCTATAGTGAAGATTCCTTTACTTAAGTAAAAAAGGAGGACTTGGATACAGTATTCCACTTTTCCCAATACTTTAAAAAAGTTACTGGACTTTGTCCTATGTACAAACTATGTCTTTTACTCTCTGTTAAGATTTTCTCTTTACCAGTGACTTAAGTAATTTTATTGTGTTCCTTTGGGCAGTTTTTTTCATATTTCATGCATGTGAGGTCCACTGCACTTCTTCAGTTGGAAACATTTCAGTCGTTTCTTCAAATAATTTTCTGCCTCTCCCACTGCCTTGAGGATTTCAGTGAACACATATGCTTAAGAAGCTTAAAGGTGTCCCACAGATTACTGGTGCTTTGTTCATTTGTTTTGGTCTTTTGTCCTCTGTGTTTTATTTTGAATAGTTCTATTGCCATGTTGTCGAGCTCACTGGTTTTCCTTTGTAAGGGTGTAATCTACTGTTAATTCTATACAGTGTCTGTTTCATCTCAGATGCTGTATTTTTCATCTCTAGAGGCTGATCTGGGTCTTTTATATATCTTTCATGTCTCTACTTAATATGCTCAACCTTTCCTCTACTTTCATGAGCATATGGGATCTAGCTACAATAACTTTTATAACATCATCAGCTATTAATTTGATTGTGTCAATTTTGAGTTGTTTCTATTGCTTGCCTTTCTATTCACTATAGATCATATTTCCTTGCTTCTTTATATGCCTTATAATTTTTGATAGGGTGCCAGACATGATGATTTTGCCTTGTTGGGTGGGTAATGGGTATGTTTGTGCTCATATTAGCATTCTTAAACTTTATTCTTAGTCATAGTTAAGTTACTTGGAAAGAGTATATTCCATTTTGTTTTATGAGGTAGGATTAGAGAGAAGTTATTGGTCTAGGGTTTATTTTACTTCACTCCTGACTAATAACTTTGTGACTACTCTATCTAATGTATATTTACTTATGCCTAAAAGCCCATGTACAGGAACATGAACAATTCTCAGCTCTGTGTGAGCTTTGGTGATTGACTTTTGTGCGGTTCTTATTTCCTCACATCAATAAACTGATCTAAACCCAACTGGAGATCTGAGGGGATCTTCTGGAGAACACTGGAGCTCTGTGAAGTTCTTTCTGCGCAGGGCCTCTGCCTGCAGCCTTCAGGTGTTCTGTCTCCCCAGGGGACCAGTTGTATCCCTTCAGTTCCGACAGTCGACCAAAGTCCAGAGACTTAGCCTGGGTGCCCCTGCCCTGCGCTGTCACTGGAAACTCTCCTCAGACGCTGAGCTGAGATGATCAGAGTGCTTCCCTTATTCGTTTCCCCTTTCCCAAGGGTCACTAGCCCCCGCTGCTTGATGTTCAGTGTCTGGAAAATGTTGTTCCTTATATTCAGTCTGCTCTTACAGTTGTTTCAGGTAGGTGGGTAGATCCGGTCCCTATTACCCTGTCTTGACTAGAAGCGGAAATCCATTTAGTGATTTGTTTTTGCTTTTTAGTTTTTGTTTTGTTTCACTTTTATATACATCCTTTTCCACAAAACACTTAGTAATAGTTCACTGCACACATGGACTTTTTTATACAGTCCATATATTTTGTATTAAATGAAGTAAATCTTAAAGAAAAAGAGGAAATTGTGTTTACTTAGTTTTCTCAGCGGAAAATGTACCCAGAGAACTAAGCGTAGGACACAATTCTGAGATAACCAGTTCTATTTTCAGCTCTGACAACTTTGTTGCTTTAACTTTTTATGCCTGTTTTCATATAAAATGGCAATGGATGTTGACATTCTTCTCTAAAATTAAAAAGGGCTTTTAAATTAGATTCAGACAAGTCTTAACTAGGATTAAATTGAAATTTATATTGCTTTTGAAGTACTTCGACAATTGTGAACATTATCTATGTATAAATTATTCATTATCAACAAGGTATCTATTACCAAGTCATGCTCTGGAAATCATTTGATAAAGTCACCATTAAGAGCAACACTGAGGCTACATCTCAAAAATGGGGACAAGTAAAAATGATTTCTCAGTTCAATGGTGATAATCTCACCTTTTACATTAACTGAATGACAATGAACAAATATCACCTTTTTCCTACAAAACATGTCTATGATAGTTATATATAAACAGCTTATGCAAATTTCTGTTGTGTTTGAAAAGAAAAAGTATGTAAACTGGCTGCACCCAACTCTTTTCCCACCTTGTCTTCCAGTTCACATGAAGCCATCTGTGGCATCCGAACTGAAGAATTAAATAGCACAGACACATGAAAGAGTTCTGTCTTTAACCCAAAACCCAAGTGGATACATCTGTAGACACGGTTAGCTTGATGTGTTGAAAAGTTAGTTTCATTCCAGTAAAACAAATCCTTCTCAGTAAAGGGACAACTTATGGCTTAAAATATTAGCTTGGAACCACACACCATGGCCATCAATACTTTTAGTCTATGAATGTTGCTGAGAGAAATGACTCCTGTTTCATACTACCTTCTGTTGCATTTAAATGGAAGTAATTTGCAATAAAAAATTACAGAACTCAGTATGTTTCCTCATTATGTAACTGATACCCTGCCCACTTCCAAAAGGAATTTATTATTACAACAGATCACTATATGAAATAAGACTGTTAAACTGTATTTGTAAAAAAATGTATAAAAGTAATAAAGTAAATATGTGTTTATGGATACCCATGTGTTTATGGATATTAAACATTAAATATGATTCATCACTTCTAGGAATTTAAGGCAAAAAAGGAAACTATACAGCAAGTTAGCATTTGCAATCCTATGTGCAGAATCTACTTGAGGATATTAATAACACATAGTTCATTTTTCTTCTTAAAACTTTCTATTGAGGCGATCAGGTTTTTGAACTACACTTTTATCTGAAGGTCTATATTTCTACAGTAAATAAAAGATGCTGAAATTTGGTTTATTGTCATGCTAACTATTGGATAAAGTCTAATATAAAAGAGAAAAATCCAAATTCCATTGGCTAAATCTGGAGTAAATGACACTAGTAAGAACAAAGACATGGTTTAATTTTTAAAAATTAAGAAATAAACAAAACCTTTCATTTGATGTTTGATTAAGTTGTATCTACCTGGTTTAAACCTTCTGTTTAGGTATCCATGGAACAACTGTATTATGGGAATAAAGTCCTTTTGCCCAATACTAGTATTTGCTCCTTCGTCAGATGAAGACACTTTGAGAACCAAGAGTTGTCATGCGCACTGGCATTGACTTATTTTGTGTCAGTGTTGGTATTAAGATCAGAAACATGATACTGTTTTTGACTTGGATTTCAACTACCATCTTGACAATTGACTTGAAGTTCAAATCTATGGGGAGTTATTTTACAAAGGGTGGTGAAGGGATATTTTTCATTTCTAGTAAAGGAAGCAGTGGAAGTCCATCTGTCAATGAAAACTTATAGTAACAAAAAGTAGTAGCCCTTCAGTTGTTCAGAGGGAAAGCGTGTAAGCAACACGTATGCACATGCTGGGGAAGAGGGCATGGTAGGTGTGTGCTGAGAAACAGGAGTTGGACTGAAGAGAAACCTTCCTGACTACAGAATCATTGAAAAAGGAGAACCCAGAATGTGCGGCGTTTCCTATCTTAGAGATGAGTGTGAGAGGTGGTTAAATCAAAATCTGAGATTTCTTTTTTAAAGGTAAAGCTTGCCATAGGCCCTTGACGGAAGGGGCAGTTCTAAGGGAACCACGCGGCTGTGGAGTAGTTTGCCATCGGCAGGCATTTTCCCTGCCTTTACCTACTTCAGTCTGTTTTCCCCCTCAGTCCCTGTCAGTAAAAGTCGCTTACCATCTGGGAGCAGAAAACAGCCCCGTGAAGAGAACACCGAGCACCCATCCTCTCCCCGCTCTCACCCTCGTCTCCAGTCATCTCCCTGGCCTTGGTCACACGCTCCCTTTCTTCTCCACCCACCTAAACCAAGAAAAATGTCTGGTTGTCCTGCTTTTACCTACCATAAAGTCTGAAACGCTCACCGTGGTGATTAAACTATCATACCTTTTGTGTCTATAGTCACCAGATAACTAAAGAACTAAATGACCTCCACTTTGTTTTTCAGAACACTAATAAAAGGCTAGCATTTTATTGTTGGCCTATGTTTATAAACTGCCAGAGGGAGAAAAAGTAACTCTCTTCTCTAATTTACTGAGCACAACTAAGCAAATGCTTTTCTTTCATTACTTCACTTATTACTGAGTTCAAACAGCCTGTGAGGTATGCAGTGTTATTTCATTTAACAAAAGAGGGAACTCAGGCTCAGATAGGTTAAATAAGTCACCCAAGATCTTTCTACCTGCAAAAGCTGGAATCAGGTTTCAAAACTTAGCTATGTCTAGCCTGTGACCTACACCTCCACACTATGTAACTTCCCAGTAACAAACCTCACGAAGGTTCACTCTGAATCACATTCTAGATAAAATAGAATTCATGAAGCTGCTCTTCCTAAATAAGATTTCACTTTAAGATGACATCATATTAGCTGAGAGCTCAGAAAGATAAATATTTTAATCAAGTACCGCTATTCCTTAACAACAATTTAGCATGTTTGTGTATTTCACTATTTCCCTCTAAGTATATATGCCTAAGTATTCTCCCTTTTTTTTATCCTGCTTTCTACTCATTTCTTCTGATGTCCACTTATGTCAAAATATACATGATAAAAACAAAAGATAAAATACTTTAGAATAGCCAAAGCCTGAAAATTATAATTTTATTCAGAGAATATCATATAGTGAATATTTGAAGACCACTTACCTGGACTTGAGAAGAACTAGTTTCTTATTAGTAACTAAATTAACTCTTTCTTGATAAACACATGATCAATTTTACTATTTTCTTCCATTACTGCCCATTATTCTGTACATTTTTCTTTTTTCCTGTAATTAAATATCAATAACTTACTCATGTCCTCTGTACAGAGTATGAGCTGGTCTACAATGACAACCTCCTCTTGCACATCCGCATGTTCTCTCCCAGCCCTTTTTTATGTAAGGTACTGTCAAAATAGAAACACAGTTAGCTTTCATTGAATAATGTGCTTTTGTTTTGTTTTGCTTTTGTTTTTGTGCTCTTGTATTTCAAGTTCTTTCCCAAACAAGGCCTTAGTAACCCCCAGGTTCAAGTATGCCTCTGGGCTTTGTCCACGGCAGTCTTGTATTCATGCTTGGGTTTGGATATCTGTTCATCAACATTAAGCTCATGTATAGAAGATGTGACCAAGCAGGACCCCTCTTCCATGTCATGAGTCCTTTGCTGAGTTCAGAGATGACAGCAGTGGCTAACATAGAAAACCCATTGGACTTTTCATTTGGAACTGGGCTGTGATGAGAAGTGCCTGCCAGGAATATCACCATTTTTCCATGACCCTTTCTCTCAAGTTTCTAAAGATATAGCAGTGAATAATCTTCTTTGAAAATACTGGATGATTCAAAAAACAACAACAACCACATGCTTCCAATGCATTGTGCTTTTGCATATTTTGGGGTGAGTTCAGGTGCTAGATGAGCTGATGGATAAGTTCACCTCCATTGCCATGAGAGCCCACCTCGAGGAAACCTACTCAATTTGGGGGGCCACTAAGAATGGAAAGGGCACAGGAACCCGGAAATCTCCTGGAAATTCTTCCCTGGGAAGGCAATTTTATGAAAGAGGTCTTCCAAGCAAATGACACCAAACTTTCCCAGATGCTCCTCAATCACTGTGTTGCTTCAAAGGGATCTTGTTCTTAACCTTGGCTTGTCCACGTTTCAAGATGAGTTCGCTGACAGACTTCAGATTTGGCAATACCCAGGTCACATACATTTCACTATACACAGTGTTTTTGTGGTTGGAAAGGTCACTCTGACAAAGACACCACTGAAAATCTTCAGGCAAAGCCTTGCAATGGTCCTCTGTACCATTAAACTTACTCCATTAATTCTTTGGATGCTACAACAAAAGCCAAGGAATGTTCATCTGACACTTCCAAACCACAAGGTTTCACTTGTAGTCATCTGAGGTGCAGCCTGTTACGTTGTTGCTGCCAGGCATCATGCTGGCACTATTCCAGTTGCTGAAACCTGAGATCTTTTCATCTGCTCCTTTTTAAAAGTGCCTGCTTTGCCTTGGTGGCTTTGAAAGCCTGATAAGTCTTTCTCTTTTTTACATTTTCTGGAATCAAAGGGATCTTTCTTTGCCCTTCTTCACTGTCTTTCCAATGCTGTAGCTACTGCTCATGCACAGTTGTGCCACGTGGGGAAGAGAGGACCCGCTCTATGTTGCCTTGACCATAGAGATGTCTCTTCTAGCTCACACCTGGGATAGCAAACTTGCTCTTTGTAGCAGGAACCACTGAGAGCTTGCTAACTCTGATTCCTGCTAAAAGTTGCACGAAACCTTCACACTACTTCTGATCCTTTTAGAGCCCTGTGATCTTCAAACTCAAGCTTTTTTCATTTAAGCTATAGTCTCATAATGCTGGCGCCTGGGCTATAAACAATGAAATGCTTCCCACAATGCCTGGATAAAGTGATTTTAAGAAACTTTTTTTTACATTACACAAATAATTCATGAATGCATTCTATGTTTTAAAGATTTAAAACATGGAGATGAAATCAAGCCACCTTTGAAAGCCACCTTCAAATGTTAGCCCTGCCATCCCCACAGGTAACTGTCTCCATTACGCATGTCACATGTTTATTCCACACCCTTCGTTAATGTTCTTTACATAAATGTCATATAGATCCGGAACTACTCTATTGTTTTTTTTACACATCTGTGTGTTTACATACCATAGATACTTTTACAACTTTCATTTTTATTGTACAGTCTTAGAATTATGTTGCTATTACTAGACATAAGTCTGACTCATTCTTTTTAACTTGCATAGTATTTCATAGGAAAAAATATTAAGATTTATTTAACCACTCCCCATACAGAAATATTTAAGTTCTTGCCAAGATTTTATTGTTATGTATGTTGCTGAAATAAACATTTGAGTTTGTGACTCCTTATATACATATGTTACTCTAGGGTAGATACCCACCCGGAGCTTCTGGCTTATGCATAGGTCTTCCACGAAGAGGTATTTCTGTCTAGAAAATTACAGGGTCATGAAGGCTCAGGTACTAAAGTAAAAAGCTCCTCGATCCTGGAGTCAAGAGCTTTAAATATCCTGTCAATTTAGCAGCAGTTGTATTTTTTCCCATGGAAAACATACTGTAGTGGAAATCAAAGGAAATGGACACTAACCCCCTTCTGCTGCTAATTAGAAGTGAAGCAGCCTTTTTAAATTCCCAATTCCTCATTCTATGGTATTAGGGGGCAGGACTAGATGATGTATTTCTCAGAAATGTTTCGGAAAAATGGCATATTTCTGTTCTTCTTTTATTGATTCATTCACAAGTATACACAAGGCATTACAATCCACAATGTTTCCCTAAGGACTAACGAGACATAAAACCAGGAAACAAAGCAATGTATAAACAGATAGGAATCATTTAAACAAATGTATCTAGGAAACAAAATGTGTGCTTTCTGAGAGAGAAAGAGAGAGAAGATAAATACTTAGATTTATTTAGTTTGCTTTGTCTGAATAAAGCAGCTGCTTGGTTCAGCTTTATCTGTGAACAATAAAATCTGGAATGAAGTCACTGCCTCCTCCCAGCAGCCTACTCAGGCGGAGGCACAGGGAGATTTGTTTAAACAAGTGCTTACCTGTTTCTGTGGCCCCAGTGTGGTAACTGCCAGGAACAGCTTTGGCCAACAGTGAGACTTGGAGTTCTGGGGGCTGTTTTTTGTGTTTTCAAGACTGTTAGCTCCCCAAATTCTGTCTCAAGGCCAATCTGATGGATTGTTTTCCTAAATATCGTCCTTTCATCTGCTACTTCATCAACCATACTTAGCACACACCCATATTGAATAAAGAAGGGCTCAAGAAGGAGGAAGTATACGGGACAGACTTCCTCAATAAGAGACTTGTGAATATAATACTTTTTAAAGACCAAAAAAAAAAAACCCCAACTATTTTTCTCAAGGTTTTTAAGATTCCTCATTTTTAGCCCTGAGCCTATATATATAAAATATATATAATATATATATATCTTTGTTTATTTTAGCTTTTTTTCTTGAAGTTGCAGTATCTTCGAAGGCAAAATGATTATAGAAAGACACAAAAAGATGAATCAAAACATAGACAATGTAAACTAATTCAAAACATTGAATTATCAGTCTTCCAGGAGGACAGCCAGAAATAAATTACATAACGTATAGTTATATTAACATGAGGGAAACACATGCCAGTGTCAACACTGCATTTACAATTACAATACAAATAATGAAAAAGCCGACCAGGAAAGAACCATAAGTCCCTGTTTGGCGGTGCCATGCTTGGTCCAATAGATCAATGCAATTTCAATTTAGACCGTATCTATCCACACAGAGTGCAAAATTGAAACACTTTCTGCGTGGCTGAGTTCACAGCATGATGTTACTAAGCCTTTGACAATTACATACATTTGGTTACCTTTAATCGAGTTCAGGTGACAAAATTTGACCTCTACCAAAAAGAGTCTACCTTTCATTGGAAGTATTTCAAAGTTCTCGAACCCCAAAACCAAATTAATTCAGAATGTGCTTCCTTTAAACAAAGAAAAAAAAAACAAACAAACAGGGAGAGAGAAACAGGCTACCTGCATGTCTTGCAAGGCCTCAGCATGATTAATGTAATAAGAAAGTAATAGCTCCATAAACATTAGAAATTACTATTCTGGAAAAGTCAAGGAAAATGTTTTTGTCCAATTTTAATATTTTTTTAACAAATTGCTTGCGAAAAGCAGGGTAGTAACATGGAAAGAGCACCGGACTGGAAGTTAAGAAACTAGGTTTTGGCTGTTGCTCTTTGGTTAACTTGCACTGCGTACTTACAGGATTCAATTTTACTTCTATAGACTTAACTTTCTTCAGCTGTGAGAGAGGGTGAGCATTCAACCTATGGCCCCTTTCAGCGTTAACCCAACAACTGAGTCAGCTATGACTTCCAGTTGTTTCTGCAGAAAAGTAGCAGATAAAGGTAGCCCACACAGATCAGTTCGACAAAAGCCAAGTGAAGTTGAAAGGTGTTCAGTTATTCAGTAGACCATATGCTACTGAATACTGTATGTATTCCACCTCACTCTATTGGATATAGATTCCTCCCTCGATCATAGTGCTTCATGAATAAGGTATATAATAAATTCAAAATTTTGAACACAGTAAGTTCATCAGATGTCTTATACTTCAGTCTCAGCCTTCTATTTTAAAATCTTTTCCTAGTAGACTGAGGCTAATTCTCTGACCATGAATAAATAATATGGTAAATATAATTTAACATTTCTTTGTTCTAACCATTGTTATATATTTTAATCTCCATAGTGTAAAAGTGAGTAATATCTGAGATAGAAAACATTTTTACTTAATATTTTTGCATCTTTCTTCTAAATATGAAATGTAGAAAAAATCCTCTAGATTGTTAATCACTGTACCACAGGCCTTTAGCTTGCTGCTGTGTTATTTATTTTTTGAATTAATTTATGCAAAAATAAAACACCTGCTTAGAATTTATTTATGATTGAATTAATCTCAGATTTATTATAATTTTCAAATGATATTTCACTTTTGTACTGGCATAGTTAACCTCTGATTTGTAGATATAAATATTAATTAATTTATATATTTGATAAGGCAAATGATATTTACTTGGAGAAATATATAGCAATAAAGTGGAGATACTACCCTAAAATATTTCACATGTAATCATTCTTACATTCCTCTTATTCCTAATACATTTTCTTTCTTATTGGAATGTAAAAGTTTTCATTAGATCTTCTTTTATACTTACAGTGAACCTGTACTTTAGCCATGTGACCCACTCACAACCATTAATGGTGTATAAGATTTCCCCATTTGACAAAGGGGGCAGAAGCATAAAATGGAGTAAAAATAGCTTCTTCAACAAATGGTGTTGGGAGAACTGGACAGCTATGTGCAAAAAAAATGAAACTCTCCTACCAACTTACACCATACACACACACACACACACACACACACACACACACACACACAAACCTCAAGATGGATAAAAGACTTATGTATAAGTCGTGACACCATAAAAGCCCTAGAGAAGAACATAGGAAAGAAAATCTCAGATATTCCACACAGCAATATTTCCACCGATATGACCCCTAGAGCATTTTTCTGCTCTATTTTCCCCACTCTCTCAGGATCCTAAGGAACTGCTTACCTCCCAGTCAAGAAAAATAGTTTAAATTTAAGTCTATGAAATAAATAAAATAATGGAGAATGGATTATTGTTAATACTATGATTATTATGATTAATGGTGTCCATTAGAACTAATATTTGTGCCCAGAGGAAAACTGAAAAGACACACTGGGATTATAAGTGTAGAATGCATATGTGTGTGTGAGTGTGTGTCTCTTTTAAGTAAAGTGGGCGAAGTAGTGTGGTGCTAAGATAGCACACTAAAATAAAAGCAGCAAGTATTTAATGGAATAACTTGGTGAATGAAGAAAAATATTAGAGGTATTTCAGGAAATTATTTATGAATAATTGTATTCTTCCAGATGAATTATGAATCTTACTTTTAATATGTGTCATATTGATTTATTATCCATGTTATTATTAGAATGAAAATTCTCAACTCTGGAAATAATTTAATATTATTATTAATGTAATGTGTAAGTTCTCCCAAAGAAGTATTTTGGCATACCAATCTCATCACTTGTTGTGTGCAATAGAGGATACTATTAATTTGTTTTAAGGATAGTAATAAAATATATTTCTGAAATATATTTTTAAATAAAATTATTAAATCTGGTCAAAAAAACTTCACCAAAGCTTAGTTTGTTTGATTTCTACAGTATATTATGCAGTGAGATCAAATAGCAACCCACATACATTACCAACCTACTTGAAAGAAATAGCAAAAATGAAAAGAAAACATTCACAATAGAAGTGTTTTTCTATCTTGATTGCTAAGGCTATTTTGTATCTTGTATTTCTTCATATTACTTAGTATTAATCAATACTCTGTAGATGATTACAAAGTCAGGAAAACAAAACACAACTTGCATAGCCAAAGACAATACAATGCAAGAATAATGTATTCATATTTGTAATCTTTCATATAATAACTATTTCCTCTATGACTACTATATGTTAAGTACTGTTTTAACTCTTAAGATACGTAGGAGAACAAAATAAAAATCCTTGACCTTGTAGAGCCTATATTCCAATCTCTACTTAAAGATGTTTATCCATTTGTTAATATGGTCATCAGTTCCTTTATCACAGGCAGAACAAAGGAATCGCACCTTCAAATAGTATTCATAGACAAAAAAAAAAAACAAGCAGCTATCCTCCCAAGAACAGAGGTTAGAAAAGACTGCTGGTTAGAGATCTGTGTGTCCAGCGCCTCCGGCAGGTAACACCTCCCCTAGCTTCAACCTCTTTGAAAGGCCTATAGTACATTCGTAAGAGTGACTCTTGATTCAGAACCTGCTTGTTTAGCATCACATTATGGCATAAAACCATCTTTTTGTTTGAGGAATCATTCCCAATCATTCTCATTTGAATGAAAGCCACAAGCCAATAACTGGGTGGGTTGTTAAACAGTAACCACATCTCATTCCTCTCTTACACGTCTCTTATTCACTTCTCTTTTTCATAGCAAACAGGAGAAATTAGAGAGAAGCCCAGTGACATTACTGATAACGTTGCCTTGAGGGTCCACTGCCCTTCCACATACAGAGGCCAATAGTATGGCACCAGCTTTTTAGAAAAGAAAACTTTATTTGCAAGTGGACTCCTGGATCTGGGATTGGGGCAGGGTTTTAAGTGGTAGTGACTAAGAGTACATAAGAGTTATTCCTGAGTGGCTTTCACAAGTGTTATGCGTAAGTGGTGCCGACAGGGTTTAAACTCCGGTTCCCAGTCTTGTTAGAAACAGGATAGGACCAGCTTGAGCTGGGTCTACAGTTACAGTAAGTTCTGCTTGATGAACAACATCAGTGCATTCTGTGGAGACACATTGGGCTCAAGGAAGGCCGGGATGATTACAGCACTTTAACTTTCATTATTAGGATGTTAACTGTTATCATACTAGTTTCATGGAGATGACAGAAAATAAACTGCAGAGTCCTCTAATCTATTCAAGAGGCACAAACAGTTTTTGAACAACACGCATGGATGAACCATAACGCACAGACTGAGTGGTTCAGAGTAGTAAAAGATAATCCCGGCACTCGAAGAGAAAAATTGTATACATGTATTCTACCACTATGAACAATGTATGGTTCATGACTCATACATACATACATTCAAGTGTATATGTATGTCTATTTGTGTGTGTGTGCTTATATACACACATCTATATGTTCATATATATGATACATATGTAAAAGAAAGCATAAACATTTAAAAAATACAGAGTGATGTCACTTGGCCACATAGACAGAAAATTAGAATAAAATTTAAATAATTGTTATGCGTAGAAAGATGGCAGTCATGAAAACAGATCCTCATGGCTCAATTAATTAATATGTATTCAATAGCAGAGACATATGGCATGATTAAAGATTTGCAGTGGTCCCTGACCACAAAGGAGATTACAATAAAATAGGAAAGCAAAACAGAAAAAACACAGTAAATTCAAACGTACAGAGATAAATCACAAAATTACAAGCACAAAGCACATTAAAAGAGGATTAATCTTGTGTAACAAAGAAAATGAATTTCTTTTAAACCTTTAATCTTGATCCTTGAAATTTTAAAGATCTGGTAATTGTTTTTCAACATTTATATGGCAAGTTAATTAAATGTAAAGTAGGCTGGCATCTTCCATTCTAAATCTATTTAAATCCTTTGAGAGGCTCTCAGACCAAGTAATTTACATGACTTCTTTTCTGCCCAGCTACTCATACCTACCATTGCCTAGATTTGGTAATGACTATCAATCATAAGTGATGACGGAAAGGAAAATCTTACATTATAAAAGAAATATGATAATAAAAACAATTCTGAGATAACTCAGAGAGGAGAGGAAATTCTTCTATATAGAAAAATTGCGATAGGATTATCACGGTTGCAAATCACAGTGTGGTATAGTAATTAACTTTTTATTTCCACAAAATGACTAGGGCTATTTGAGGAATGAACTGAGATCCTGACTGCAACCACTGTGTGTGATGCGAACTCATTCGCCAAAACCCCTGAAAACGTCTTGGGTGAACCCTGACTTTATTTCTGTCCATAGCTCCCCAGCCTCATTTCGCTTGCAGTTGGAGTGCAATCGATCTTCCTGGCTCTCGCTGTGTCTATCCACATTTCACTCTAACTACACAATATTTGTGAATTTCTCACCAATCATGCTTCCCTTTTAACACTACCATGAATTCCTACCCACTGAATTTCACCCCTTCGTCCTAAATCTTACCCCTTCATCCTTTTTCCCCTTTACTATGCTCTTTTTTGTTTCTCAGCAGTTAATGCATTTTAAATAAATGTATGTCCTTCTCATCTAAAATGAGAAAAACCCTTTCAACGTTTCCTCAGTGCTGGTTTCTGTGTTTTCTTAATTGATATTTGACAGCAAATGGGTGCTATATTTGGTGAACTCACAAATCTGAACATCTCGATGTTCAGAACCTTTGTTCTGCAAATCTTTTTGAAATACAATGTAGTTATAAACTCCTAGGACAACCTATAAACAAAATAAGACCAAATTCAAGGCCCACAGTTAGGATCTTGTCACTTTATTGCTTTTTCTTTGATGTCTCGCCAACTCTGCCTCCCTCATCCCAGGAAAAAGTTATTATGCCATGGATTTCTTAAAGTAACATGACACATAATAAGTGTCCTAATGTTTGATGAATAAATACATAGAGGAATTAATGTGAAAATTGTGGAGCTAAACCTAACAGCCATTCAGGACATAGTATTTTGAAAGAACTATGCTTAAAATGTCATATCGATTTCCTTAATTATCTCTCCTCTGGTAGCCTTCAAATTGTTTAATTACAGGTAAAGCCAAATAAGTTAGAATTTTAAAATGAATAAGATAATATATTATAGCTTAACAAAATTAGTATGTGACATTCAATACATCCTTTTAAATAAACAAATATTGTCAGTAATGTTTCTTTACTTATACAGGGTAGGGCAAAACTAAGTTTATGGTTATGAGTACATGAGACAGAGTTTAGTCTTGTATTATTATTTACCAGATATTGTATTTTTTCATGTAAACAACTTGTAAACCTACTTTTGCACCACCCTGTAATTACATATAAATTAAATTATACTCTTTTCCATCATATTGCTCTTGTGACTTTTTATGATTATAAAAGTAACATCATTCATAGTAAAGACTTAGAAAATGACAAAAAGCATAAAGAAAAAAAGTCACAATTCTACAGCCTAGAACTACAAATATTGAGTTCATTTTATGCATATGGTTTGATATGTGGGATCATAATTCATGTACAGCTTTTATCCTGGTCTATTTTTTCCCATTTAACATCACATTGTGAGTGTATTCTTTGTCATCAGACATTTTTTGAAAATGTCTTTAATGGCCATACACGTTTCCTTTGTAAACAGTACCATATTATTTTTGCCTGTCTCTCTCCATATTAGGCATTTGGATTACATGTAAATTTTTAAAATTATATATACTGCTGTAAGAAACATTGCTATAATGAAGTAACTATCAGGTGAATAACTCTGAATGTCTAACCCTATTCTAAGTTGTTAATTACATTGTTTAATTTAACCTTCAGAGTCTTCTATAAGATAAGTATAATTATCCACATTTCACAGCAGAGGAAACATGTTCAGTGAGGGAGAAAAAAAATAACTTACTCTGAGTCCTATTATCAGAAAGAAGTAGAAGAGAGATTTGCACCGAGTCATGTTTTATCCTCCAGCTTCTCTCTGACGAGGACAACTATCGCTCTGATTGGGCCTGTACGAGGAAGTCCGAGAAGGCAAATTATCGAGGCAAAAGGACCAGCTTTAGAAAATGCTATGAGCACATTTGAGAATGTGTATGCCTCTTAACTGGCATTAAGAGTAATTAAGTTTTGAATCTTTAAGATATTTAGAGATAAAAATTTAAACTCTTATTTATTACGCTTCTCTTTGATTACCAGTGAAGTTAACTAAAAACTGGCTAACTAGTTTATGTTTTTCAGCCATTTTTATCTTCTGTTGGAGAATTGTGTGTTCATATGCTTTTGCCATTTTTCTGTTAGGGCCTTTGTATTTTCTATACACTATACACTAAGAACATCATGTTTTTCTTCTTTGTGGTAGTATTCTAGTGTAGACAATTTTGTTTCAATTTTTTACATGTAAAAATTTGACTTTTGTACATTTTAATAGACTTAGTTTTTAGAGCAGTTCTCAAGCAGAACTGATGGGAAGGTACACAGATTTCCTATGAACCTTCTTTCCCCACACATGCATGATCTCTCCCATCGTGAACATCCCACACTAGAGTGGTACATTTGTTATAATTGATGAGCCTGCAGTGACACACCGTTATCGCCCAAAAACCATGGTTTATATTGGAATTCAATGTTGGTGTTGTACATTCTAAGGGTTTGGACAAATCCTTAATGACATGTCTCCACCATTATAGTATCTTAAAATTTTACATTTTTTATTTGACAATTACAGCTCTCTTATAATAGATAAAGTCCATTGCTTTATTCAGGTGTTTGTACACAGATATATTGGGGAAAATATACTACAAACAATTTTTTTCTTTTTTGGTTAAAGACAGAAAGCTGCATTATCAATGTTGCACTCGATTGTGGTGGATCTGTACTTCTATCTTCCTTCTAACCTTCTGTGTACAGTGTGTGGGTGTTGCTGCTGTCCTTGGGAAACAGCTCTTGGAGTAAAAACAAGGGTCAAGAAGAAAAAAGTATTAAAGGGAAGAAGCACAGGAAGGCCGCTTTTGGGCAGTGGCTGGCCACTCTGTAGAAGCAGACGGCGTGCAGGAAGGTCTGGCTGCTGTTCTGCTCTAACTCCTGCAGACCATCAATAACATTCGTTCTTCGAGTCTTCCTGTCCTCCATGTGCTAAATGCAATGGCAGAGCTAATGGACAAGGAGCGCCCCCAGACATCCTCCCTGGTTGTCTTGGATGTCCACATGGATCACAAACACCAGCTGACAGGTCTCCTGCTCTCTGGAATTCAGGTCGTCCACCACCTGGTCTTATACTCTCTCTTTGCAGGTGAGGATCAGGTCAAGCAGGTCTTTCCAGTTCTGGAAACTTTCTGGCCAGACTGGCTTCACCTATTTCTGTCTGACATGTGCAAAATGTCATTCTGTATGCAGAATTCTTTGTCTTTCCTAAGGAGACCATTGTAATCTGATCCTATGCGGGTTTGAAATCGTACACATTGGCCCTGGAAGCTTCACGTGAGTCCCTGTTCCCAAGGACCAGACACTGAATTCCCCTTTGCCGAGGATGCTGTGCACCTGGTGCACAGGTCTGGTTGCTCTAGCAGACCGCCGCCATGGGGGTGGCTGCACACTCTGCGCTCCCTGCTTTGGGTCTCCCATTCAGCCACAGCACTGCCAGAGCAAAACTTTACATTTTCGAATGTAAATGAAACTTTACATTTTCACTTCTAGCACAGGGAAGGTGGCTCAGTTGGTTGGAGTGTCATCCTGTGCACCAAAAGGTTGTGGGCTCGATTCGCCGACAAGGCACACACTTAGCATGCAGGTTGGATCCCTGATCAGGGAGCGTAAGGGAGGCAGCTGATTGACCCTTCTCTCATATCAACGTTTCTCTCTCTCCCCCACCCACCCCTTCCTTCCTTTCTCTAAAATCAAAAATCATATCCTTGGGTGAGGATTAAAAAAAAACAGAGTTAATTTTATCCAACTTTTTACTTCTTTTTGTACTTGTAGAGTTTTTAAAATTTAAATATTAGATAAATACTTCTTTACAAATATTTTGGGGTTTTTTGTATATGGTTTAGGTAATTATTTTTATATTTCTGACATATAAAAAGCATATGGAACATTATATTTACACAGAGCTCCAATGCAGCTTAAAAAATAAATACGAGCATAACTGAAGCGTGCTATATAACTCTCCCAATAACTTTCTGTGACATTTGCTTTGGCGACAGTAGGAGCCCACAGTGTCCAGTAGTCAGTCTCAAAAACCAGTTTGTTAAACCATTACTGTGTCCCCCGGTGGAAATATTTGTTCCTTGGGAAATAAAACCTGAAAAGCAGCAGAAATAAGAAGCAAAAGGTGTTGATAAAAAGGCCCCCCCCCCTAGTTCTGCACATTGAATCCTAGCTGTGGGAGAAACAGTACCATATGTTGGTCCCAGATTCAGATGATATACCTAATCCTGAAGGACATTACTGCAGCCCCCAAAGGTGTTGCTATCCAGTTGGCACCACATCTGGACAGTTTTTAAAAGGACATTCCATTGTTCTATCAGAACAGCTGCTTCAGGGTGATAGGTAGCATATTAAGATCAGTGAAGTTGATGAACATTAGCGCATTGTCACACTTCATTTGTTGTAAAACAATTCATCGATCAGAAGCAATGCTGTGTGGAATTCTATGATGTTGAGTAGGCATTCTGCAAGTCCATGAATGATGGTTTTGCCAGAAGTATTGTAGATAAAGAAGGCAAATCCATACCCAGAGCAGGTCTATTCCCGTGAAAATAAAGGACCAAGATGGAAAAGGTTGGATATGATCATCCTGCCAGCAGGTGGCTGCCAAGACTACCAGCGGAATAGTGCCAGATTACGTCTCAGCTTTTGTCTCTCGGCAGGTTGATCAACCTTGTGTTGCTGAGCACATTGAAAACCTTCATCCTAGCTTCTATGGCCACTCTCTGTGTTCGTTGAGCTAGACAGCAGTAGCTGGGGATGATTGAGACATATCCACAGAAGGGCAACTTTTCACTTGATTATTAAAATCTTCCTCTGTGGATGCCACTTTTTGGTGAGCATTAACTTAGGTCATACACTTCTTCATACTCTACACAGTCAGAGTGGTCTACCTCATCTCTCTTCCCCTGGCTGTTTTGTGGCCTGTTTTCTGATTGTGTTCCTTCCAAGTCTCTGGCTGCTCATCCAAACATTCAGTTCTGCATTGCATCTGGGTAGATCCATGTCTCTAGCCATCACTTCTTCCAGGCAAAAATGAACACTGCTGTGAGTTCTTCCCATTGGAAGGATTTCCTTTACCACTGTCCTTTAGGGCTATCCCTGACTGGAGCTATAGTCCTGCAGCTTTCCACTTTAGAGTGGGGGTAGCATAGTGGTCAGAACCACCTGCAAACCATACCCCAAGTTCTGTTTTTCCTCAGTAAGTTAGTCATAGGGAGTTCCCCATGAGGCCATAGGCACAGGGTAGAGGAAACAACTTAGGCAGAAATATGTGCCGTGAGTATCTGAGACATTTGCTCATACACTAGTTTGTGCCTTCAGAACCGGCTTGAACCTAATCTTGTACATATGACTTTCACTTGATGATAAAAAGCTACTGTAGCCCTGCCTTGTGTGGCTCAGTGGATTGAGTGCCAGCCTGTGAACCAAAGGGTCACTGGTTCGATTCTTAGGACACATGCAGGGGTTGCAGGCCAGGTCTGCAGTAGGGGGAGCACAAGAGGCAACCAAACACAGATGTTTCTCTCCCTCTCTTTCTCTCTCCTTTCCCCTCTCTAAAAACAAATAAATAAAATCTTTATAAAAATAAAGTGTTACCGTACATACACAACATTTTGGCTTAATGCCAAATACTTGATGGTGGACGCACAGGTGATTTGGTAACCTAGTGGCCCATGATCAAGCTTCCAGTTATTTGTAGCTTGTCTAGCATCAAGCCAAAAGATGCTTTTCAAAAGGAGGAGAGTTTTCTGTAAATAAGGCAAAACTTTGCTCCCAAATTGTTGAAGTTCCCATCTAGGATTTTATGTAGGGACCTGCCAAAGGTTCCATACGGCATCCCTACCTACCTCTGCCACTTCGAGAACCATCAGGTCTGCTCAGTCATATGGCTGAAGTTGTGGCACAGCTTGTGGGGAAGCTGGGGCCTGCTACACAGCCTTCTCTTTCTCTGGCCCCACTCGAAACTGGCAGCCTTTGGAGATACTTGGAAAATGAGTTCGAATGGTAAGTCCAAATGAGATAGATGTTGTCTCTAAAAATCCCCAAAGGCCTCCAGCTGTTTGCCTCTTTCTAGGTGTAAGATGAAGTGAGGTGCGGTATCCTGTCCTTCATTTTTAGAAAGGTGTGTCGACATGCCCCAGACAGCTAGACGTCTAAAAATTTCACCATGGGGGAAAGCCCCTGAACTTCTGTGTGGTATTTCTGGGTTATACACATCCTTGCATTTCCAAGGTGGGGAGGTTTTCTCTTGCATGTTTATGATGAGACTATCCTCCTCAACAGTATCAACACTAATAAGGAAGAGCCAAATGACAGTGAACAGGATCTTCAAACAAGTTATGAGTAATACTCTGAAAGAAAGCAGAACACTAAGATAAGAAATGGAATTAGAGGCTAAAGTCTTCATGGTAATTTGAAAGGAAAAAGGGGCCTGCAGGGTAGAAAACCATAAAATTAGTATATGAAATTAATTCCCGCTCCATACTCCAACCCCCACCAAAAGGAGAAGGTCACATTCAAGAATAATTCTGCAGGCCCTTTATCTTATCTTCCTCATTTTTAGCACGTAGTTATCTCTTCTTCTCTCAACCTAAATGCTGAGTTTTATCTATTACCTCTGCCACGATCCATCGGGTTCTAATGGCTCACTGCTGTCTGCAAAAACAAACAACTCATAGCCAAAGGGTTCTTTTAAATATTACCCCAACTCTCCTTCCAACTTCGGGTCCCTAGACAGCCTATTCTCAAGCCACGTGGAATTCCTCACCCCTCTCCGACTGCCCTGTATGTTTTAACGGCTTCCCGTTTACACACACTGGTCCTTCTCCTAGGAATGACCTCCCTCACCTTATCCTGAATTGCTCAATTCATCCTCAAGACTCAGCTCAAATACCATTCCTCCTCTGGTTTCCCTGATTCCCCAAACAAGTGAATCAATCTCATCCCTGAGTTCCCCTCAGCACTTGATTCATAACTGTGATCACACCACGAGAAATTGTTATTTTCCTATCTATGCATGCCTCTCAGCGAGTGGACCATAGGAGGAACATAATGAATATTTTCTCAATAAATGAGTAGATGGATTTATTGCTTTCTAGTTTGCCCAGATCATCCACTATAACATTACATCTATTCACCTGTAATTCGCTGTTGATTTCTTTTAATCTTTAAGAGGGAACTTATTTTTCCAAAGCAGCCACGTAAGCAGTTATCCCAAGTCACTAATGGAATATTCCTTTGAATTGATTTGTTTAGAGGTCACTTAGAAAAGTCTGGTACTTAGTGTTTGATTTGTTGATTTTTTTGCGAGGGGTGCCCAGCCTTGTATGAATCTTTATATAAGAAAGACAAAGGATTGACCAGTTAGTTACAATGTTGATCTTCTTTTTATATTTTACTCTGTCAAAGTTACATACTAATCCTAGACTAGCAGACAGAAACCTTGGTTAAAGTCCTATTTTCCAATATACTGAGTATGTAACCTCTAACAGATAATTGCTTTACTGCTATCTTTCCATTGTAGAATAAAGATATTAATCCTCACCCATCTTACAGATTTCTTGAAACTACCAGTGTTTTAAGTGAATACAAACACTAGTCAAATGTAAGTATTAGGAGTATTTTGTGTGCTTAATAAACATATCAGTACATTTAGTGAGTCATTCCCAAGATAACTCATGTACTCTTGAGATTTATTTAACCTTACATCTCTACCAACCTGAACTATGTTTGAACAGAATAGGAACCTAATTAACACAAATGCAAATATCTAAATTTCAAAGATCATTGAGACAGTATCTGGAAAACTCAGGAATCTTTGCTTCATAGTTGGAGTTAAATTTTTCTGCCATTATTGTGGCTAATATCTCACTTTCATCCAAAAGAATCGAGTAGTTTGTAGTCATATCAGTTTAGTGTAGCAGTCCTCATATCTAGGTAAAATTCCAGCCCAAGTATATCCCAAGATAGTATTATCAAATTTTCAATTGGTAAATATAAAGAATCTATGACATGATAAATTCTGATTTTTTTTCTGGTAACTATAGAATCTCCATTACACCTGTTAACCTATACATGTGAAAGTTCACCTGAATACTGCAATGCACTGACAATTTGTTTTCCCTAAATTGGAAGTGTCAGTTTACTCTAACTGCATTAGAAGTGCCACTTTGCCCTAATCTTATGAGTTGTGAAGAACTCCAGCCTCGAGCGGGCCAGCTGCTTTGCAATAGCAGAGTCGTGCAGGTGTAACTGGACACAGCAGTGGAAATAAGGCTGCACATCAAGGGAGTGCCATCCTGCCCTTTAACATCTTCCCCTCTCCTAAAATCTCAGCTTGATTTTGCTTTATATTCACAGTTCAATTCTCTATGGAAGAAACTGTAAATTAGATTCCTGAAAAATTAAGCACATTCATTCATTTCACAAAGGTTACTGAGTCCTTAATATATGACCAAAAGGCAATGTGCTAGGTCTGGTAATAGAAAGAAAGTTAATGGGTTTACTGTTAATTCAGGGAGATAGACCTGTGAATGGCTTGTGCTATAAGGGAGCAATAGGTAAAAACAACTAATTTCAAGGGAGAGAATGGGTCAAGGAAGACTTTTCAGAAATGGTGGCACTGAGCAGTGCTGAGAGATGACTATGCTGATGAGTGAAGCTATTTCTGGAGTGAGGAAACTGCATGCATTTAAGGCCCAGGAGTATCAATCTGGTTTGCGAACCCTGAAAACTACAGATAATGTAGTGCCCTTGGACAAGAAATGAGTGTGCAGAGATGGACAGCAGAGTACACAGCAGTCAGGATAGCCATGGGAATAAATGGATAGGTGGTCGGGGGGGACAGAGAAGAGCACTTCATACCATTCTGTTATGCTGTGGGTGACAGCCAACCTCCTAGGGTTTGAAGCACAGGCTCCAAGAGACTGTAGCAGTCAGGTCTGAATCACAGTAAGTTGGACAGGGATAGTTTAACATAAAGAATTACTAACTATAACAAGGGATTGCAGTAACCAGGGCATAGCTAGTAAAAAGTAAAAAGGACTCCAGAGAAATAACAGATACAAGGAGTAGTCACTACCTTATAAGGAGAAGAATGTTCAACTATTCTCAAAGCAATAAGAGATATAAAAGAACAGCCTTAAAAGAAAACTTACAGATAAGAAGTAACTGGAAAGAAATATTCAAAGTCATGAAAGACAAGGTTCTACATCCAAGATTACTCTATCCAGCAAAGTTATCATTTAAAATGGAAGAGCAGATAAAGTGCTTCTCAGATAAAGTCAAGTTAAGGGAGTTCACCAAGCCCTTATTATATGAAATGTTAAAGGGACTTATCTAAGAAAATGAAGAAGATAAACAATAAGAATGGTAAAATGACAACAAACTCACAACTATCAACAACCAAACCTAAAAAACAAAAACAAAAACAAACTAAGTGAACAACTAGAACAGGAACAGAATCACATAAATGGAGATCACATGGAGGGTTATCAGCAGGGACAGGAGAAGGGGAAAATGGGAGGAAAGGTACAGGGAATAAGAAGCATAAATGGTAGGTAGAAAATAGACAGGGGAGGTTAAGAATAGTATAGGAAATGGAGAAGCAAAAGAACTTCTATGTACCACCTATGGACATGAACTAAGGGGGGAGGGGGAAGGCCAGAAGGGTGGGAGGGTGGTGCAGGAAGGAAGGGGATAAAGGGGAAAAATGGGGGCAACTTTAATAACATAATCAATTAACTAAAATTTAAAAAGGAGGACATTTGGGAGACCAAAAAAAGAGAACATGATAAAAAGCATGATGGCAGATAAAAAATTCAATACTGATGATGAAAGGTAATGTCAAGGAAATCAGCCAGAAATGAGAATACAAAGAGATGGGAAATAAAAGAAAATAAGAAGACAATCCAGCAGTAGGTACAGTATTTGAATCATAGAAGTTTCAATTGAGAAATAGACAAAACAGTTATCAGGTAATCATTAATAAAATAATTTAATTTCTCAGCACTGAAAGACAAGAGTTTTCCAGTGCCTACCAAGTGATAGCAAAAGAAAAAAGAAATAAAGAAAAGAAAAAGGACAGAAAAGAAAAAAAAAAGGAAATGGTGAAAACTAAATCCAACTCACAGGTATTAGTGAAACTTCAGGATAACAAGATAAGCTTTAAGAGAGAAAAGAGAAGGCCATAAGGATGCCATACAAAAACAAGGAACCAGGATGAGGTATCTGTAACAGCAATAATGTTCTGTAGAAGAGAGCAGAGCAGCACTTTCAAAATCATGAAGAAAAAGTTCTTGCAGTGTAGAAATCAATGCCCAGTCTAACAGTGTTATAATAAAATAAAGATATTTTTAGATATACAAATTCTCAAATATTGTATTTCCCATGCACCCTTTCTTGGGAAATAATTAGAGGATGTATTCTGATAAAGCAAAGGAGTAAGTGGGAAATAAGAACAGAGAGGATCAAAAAACAGGACACCCAAATTAGAAGAAAAACAAGGGCATTTTCAGCATGACGAGAAAGTGAAACTCCTGGACAACTGCTCTGCAGTATCCTAAAGGTCAATTCAATGGAAAATGAATGGAAGGCTCCAGATAGATCCTCATAAAAAATAATTGGAATTGACAGATTATATGAGAAGAATGATCTTGGGAGAAATGGTACTAAAAGACTATTGTAAAAAATTATCGAAAGTTTTTAAACTTTATGTTCATAGCAGCACAATTTATAGTAGCCAAGTGCTGGAAGCAACCTAAATGCCCATCACTAAATGAATGGATCAAAAAACTATGGTACATTTATGCAATGGAATACTATGCAGTAGAAAGAAAGAAGGAGCTCCTGTCCTTTGCAACAGCATGGATGGAACTGGAGAGCATTATGCTAAGTGAAATAAGCCAGGCAGTAAAAGACAAATACCATATGATCTCACCTTTAACTGGAACCTAATTAACAAAACAAACAAGCAAGCAAAATATATCCAGAGACATTGAAATTAAGAAAAATCTGGCAGTAACCAGAGGGGAGGTGGTAGGGGATAATGGGAGGAATGTGGGAAGGGTTTTCAGGAACAACTATAAAGGACACATGGACAAAACCAAATGGGGCTAGAAGCAGGGAGGGAAGCGGGGATGGCTGGGGTCAGGGTTGGGGTGGGTGGTGGGGAGTAAATGCAGATAGCTGTACTTGAACAACAATAAAATAATTTTTAAAAAGTTTTAAATAAAATCAATCTAATGAAAAGCCAAGGCTATAATCAATGTCAAGAAAAATCAAATTATAAAAGAAAATATAATTTTCATAAATTCCTAAAATACTCAGCTATAAATACTATTTACAAAGTCATAATAACATAAGCAATTAATTAAA